>SEYY01022771.1:107500-122500 GCA_009176605.1 Armadillidium nasatum | reverse complement strand
ATATATATATATATATATATATATATATATATATATATATATATATATATATATATATATATATATATATATATATATATATATATATATATATATATATTATATATATATATATATATATTTTATTATATTATATATATATATATATATATATATATATATATATATATATATATATATATATATATATATATATATATATATATATATATATATATATATATATATATATATATATATATATATATATATATATATATATATATATATATAGTAGTGTTTATAAAAAGCGGATTTTCAGAAGACCAAGTCTGCCATACTGGAAAATCCTAAACATTACAGAGTGTAAATAAAAATTAAAAAAATGAAAGACTAGAAGTATTACTAGTTACAAAGAGGGAACAATTTGAAGTAGAAGAATGGAGAGCGAGAAATTATCACAGTATTTAATGGTTAGAACTAAAAGAACCATTGAGAATGTTGTTAATGGAAAGTAGAAGAGTATGTGATTAAAAGAGAATCAAGAGACATTGCCACTGAAAAAAAATATTGACTTTCTTCAATAGCTGCTAATATGTACCAATTAGAGAGAAAAATCAATACAATAATGAAGATTACATAATAATGAGCTGTTGTTCGAGCGTTCAAAGAGCTAAAATAAGTTCACATCTCACGGGCATTGCCCTATTTGAGAAGAGGAACTTTACTAGGTAGTATATACCTAGGATTCCCAAGAGGAATCGAACCGGCACACTCAAGCATATGAGTCAATCACCCTACCGTTTGAGCCACGGTAGACTGCTATGCGTTTGCTTTACAGATTGAGATTTAATATTGCCCCATTCAATGTTTATTGGAAAGTTGAAAGAAAATGCTTAAAGTTTTCGAATCAGTAGAATTAGAATTAAATTTTTTTTTGTTTCCTAAAATTGTAATATATATGTTATAAAAATATGGCGCAAAACGATTCTATTTGACTTTTAATTTTCCCAAGGGATTAAGTGTTATAAATGTTGCCAAATTATTCTCTCGATCCCCTTTTTTTGGAAAAAAAATTTTTATTTGTTAATAGAACAATTTAATGTAGACTACTTTAATTTACTATACAATCACCAAGAGTGTTTCAGATGAGAGTGAAAATCAGCAAGAGCAATTAGAAAATGTTTCTCCTTTCCCATCATAAAACAGGTGTGTTGGAATCATGGATTTTTGGTAGAGGGTAATTTAGTTGAAGTATGATAAAAAATAATCAGTTGTATATATATATCAGGCTTCAGCTAAATTACCTTCTACCAAATATCCATCAATCCAACACACACGTTTTAAGAAAGGGAGGGAGAAACATTTTACTACTTGCTCTTGCTGATTTTCACTCCGATCTGAATCACCCATAGTGATTTTATAGTAAATGAAAGTGCTCTACATAGTATTTGTATGTGTGCTTAAGAATATACTCGTATATATACAACATGTAAATCGTTTTTATTTTTATATTTTAAGATGGCTGAATTATTTGGACGTTTCTCGACTTCTGTCCAGCGACATCAGTAAGACATATTGTTCAACAGTCGATTCTTCAGGTTACGAGTCTCTAAGAAAGCAAAACTTGAGCAGATCTTTGTTTGACTCAGACATTCAGAGCATAAGATCTTCTTTCGTTGATAATGACGACGATAGTGATTGGGGAGAAGAAGAGTGGCCGTGGGACAGGGCTTTGCCTCTTCCAGAATGGGGCACAGAAAGACCTGAATTGCATTTTGATGACATTAACTCTTACGAAAAATTTTACAATATAGTTAAAGAAAACCTTGAACAGTATGTTGCTGAATTCTCGTACGACACATTGACAAATTTTTTAACGTAAGTACTAACCTATGCATAAAATCATTTATATGGCCTACTCGTAGTTAGTTAATTTTTCGTTCTTCTTCGTTTCATGTTCCTTTTGATATCTTTGTTGAAATAAGTTTAAAAGGATTTTTCAGTTTATGCTATAAATAGGTCTAATTGATTTTTTTCAGTTCATTAATATTCAACTGTATTTTAAATTATTTTCCTAAAAAAATTGAAAATGTTAGATTTAGCCTGCTTTAGCATTACCATACTAGATTCATCAATTTTATTTTGACTGGTTAGGATAGGTAAAGAAATGTTTAATAGGTATTATTATTATTCTCCAGTTGTGGTAGAGTAGAAAAAAGTTAATCGACAAATTAACATTCTCTCATTTTTATTATTTATTCATAAATTTATTTTCCAACAGTTTCAGCAGTGAATATTTGTCCCAGAAAAATGACTATCAATCACTGCAAGAATTTTACAGGGATTATGATCCTCCCTTAATCTTGGGTAGTTATACATGTGTGGGACTTTCCCTAAATTTCATCACCAAACTTTCAGCCTTCGAAAAAATGTTTCCAGGACTTAAAGATTCCATGTATCAGGTGAGTTTTCTTATAAATTTAAACCTATATTAAAGTTTTCATGAAATTAACTATTAATCTACCATTTAAATTATAAGTACATGATGAGAACTTCCTTGATTTCCTTTATATTGATTGATTAAACTTTTTAAATTTCTTTTTTTGAGTTAAGAAATTGAAATATGAATTGTTTATGGTTTGAAACACATAGAACCTTGTTGAATGTAAATCTATTAATTACCTTTCTGCTTCTGCCAATAGAATTAAAATGTGATTTTTATATATATATATATATATATATATATATATATATATATATATATATATATATATATATATATATATATATATATATATATATATATATATATATATATATATATATATATATATATATATATATATATGGTGACCAAAGGCCGAGGCACACTTATGATTCACCATAGTTGAGGCGGGTGGGGGAAACGAATCAAATCAATGGCCGACATAACTTGAAGCACGTGAGCGGTGTTAAAAAAAAAAAAAAAGTAGGGAAAGTAAATGAAGAAAATATGTTACCAACTTTATCAGTAGAGTACATGTAAGAATACTCATAATATTCAATCAGAGGACAGAAAGTTGGATAGAAAGAGAATGAGACTGTGTGGAAAGGGGAGTCGCACTAGTTTTCCTCAAAGGAGGAGGTATACGATAAAGAATAGTCCCCTTAGCAGTAGCGATAATATGAGGAGTGATACAACAGTTTGGCTGCCAGGAAGAGATTGGAAAGTCAGTAAGAGGAAGAAAATGGATTAATCGAAAAGTCCTAGACACTAAGGACTTTCAAGGAAAGTCGTATGTGTGAAACCATGCCAGATTTGCGATATAAATACTACATGCAAGAGTGAACAAAATACTTATGCATAGCAATCAACTGGAGTATGTTGAAAGTTCTGAAGGAGCCTCAGAACTTCCAACCTCTTAGAATCATATTTTGTGAAATAATGCGATTATTTAAAGACAGATTGAGAAAAAGGAATAACAAGATTATTATGAACAGTTCGTAGAAGGACGTAGATGTGTTTTCAAGAAAGATGTAGTTGAGAGGAAGATTATGTCAACGATGTAGCTCCTTTATACTAAAGAATTGTGTTTTTGAGGCATTGAAAATAAGTTTATCTGCCTCAGTTAAAATTAGCTAATTGCTTTTGAAAGGGATGTCTTCCAAATTGGAAGCGAATAATGAAGGGTGGTAGAATCGGCATAAGAGAGGATAATATACCAAGTGCTAGCACAGCAGATCATTAATGAAAAAGGAGAAAAATAATTAGGAATATAACTGAATCCTGAGAAACACCACTACAGTTAGTTTTAAAGGATGAACGACGACTTTCTATAAAAAAAGCAGTTACAGGACAACTAAAATAGAAATCAGAGAGAAAAATAGATATAGAAAGATGAAATTAAAGTTAAGAAATCTAAGTTTTGTGCCACACTCTATCGAACACTTTCGATATGTCTAATGCCACAGAAAAATATTCACGGAAATGCAGAGACAAAAAGAAGGAAAAGAAAATCACTAGTAGAGCATCCTGACCATTATTAGAGATAAAATTAGAAAAATAAAAATGCTACCAAATATTCTTGTTAATAATAGATTGTAAAACTTTGGAAAGAAGAGAAGTTAAACTGATATTAAGATTGATAGAGGATTGAGATTGGTGCCCCTTCTGCACACGCTGAATGACTGCATGCTTTCAGCAAGTAAAAAAGGCCAAAAAGATAATATACAGATCATTCTACCTACAAATCACTTTTTTTTGTCATATTAGTAGCAAAAGTTGTTCCCGTATTAAAATTGGTTTGTTGCCCCCGTAATCCAAGAGCACATCCTGTAGGTGTTCTAAACTCCTTTATATACTTTTAAAAGTAATGAATTCCCACCTTTTTTGTGGTTGGGTGGGGCTTTAAGGTAGTGCTTTGTAGACTCTAGCGGCAACGGTTCGAAATTCACTTATTTAATATGTTCATTAAATGAAAGCTAGAAGTGTAAACTTTTAATCTAATAAATATTTATTTTTTAATTTAAAGGTGTCCTGCGAAGAAGAAATAGACCAAATTGATCCATACTGTTCAACCAGCTCACCTCCTGTGACAACTTGCGAAAAAGAGCATGTTCTCATTTGTATTCGTATTAAAATAAAGGATAGAATTGGGGTAATACTGCTAGATCCTGGATATCATGTGGTCAAACCTATCACAGTGATGATGGATCGTCTTTATCCACATTCAGGGAAAATCTTAATAGGTCAAAAAGATTCAGTGACTAAGTATTATAGTTATGAATATCATAACAATCCCGCATTTGTTCTTTGGAAAGTTACAGAAGAGAGTACAGTTTTGTCAGAAAAATTTTCACTAGTTCATGTAAATCGTCCCTTTTTATCAGCTGTTGACATCTCAGAAAGGCGAAATCTTGTTTATCCATTTAAAAGCCTTATACATAGAAACGCGAAAGGGGAACTCACTGCTGGACTTTACTTCAAGATTCGGACTTTTGAAACTACTAAAATTGTAATGTTTTACATAGATGATCAACAAGAGAGAAAAGAAACTCGAATTCCGTTGGAATTCTTTCTATCACCGTCCAGTGAAGATAAGGATTCAAATTACGACTTTTATGAAGAATTTGTAAAAAAAGTCAAAGAGAGATCTTATTATGGTGAAAACATTAGCAGTCACTTAAAATTAGTCGCTACTCTTATTGACAACAAAAGTTTTCTTTTAGAGTTTTTTAAATTAAATGCAGACATTGATAAAATTAGCAAAGATAACTAATTCATTATTATTAATAAATACTTAAAGAAATTGTTGTTTTGATTATAAAAATATATATAACCTTATCTACTTTATAAGTGTTCTTACTGGGTCTATAGGCGATACAGTATAATTGTGCAAGGAATGTGTACACACGTAACGGTTCGTTCTTAAGTAAGAACAATCGTTCACGTAAACCCACATTCGTCTCAAATACTTCTTGCAAAGTCCGACTACCTTGATTTCAACAATATTAATGGACTTTTCCGAAGTAAAATTGTTTTTAAAAATAGGCAAATGGAAACAATTATATGCAAAATTTTTAACATCTGTAAAAAAAGTTTAAATTCAAATAAAAACAAAAAAAAACAAAGACACCAATTCCCAAATAATAATATAAAAAAAAAAAGTTAGGCACCTCTATCAAGTACGGCTGATATCTAAAAGGACCGATTATCTTGTGCAACTCTTAAATATATTTTCCAGTTTCTCTAGTAATAATCAGGCACAGGAGCGCATACAATTTTTGCAAAATCATGATAGCGAATGTGACCATTGGGAGGTAAATTAGCTTCCCTAAACACTTGATCCACTGAATATATATATATATATATAATATATATATATATATATATATATATATATATATATATATATATATATATATATATATATATATATATATATATATATATATATATATATATATATATATATATATATATATAATGTCGTATTTCTAATTGGGGCAGAGAGAACATGGTTGTTTTCAATGCCACCAAAACTCAATTCCTCCATCTCACTACAAAAAAAAAAAAAAAATGTTCCTAAGAAAAATAATAATAATAATAAAAAAAGATTACATACCTTCTTTATGACTGAGCTTTTCTCCCCATTCCAATAATATATGACGAAGATCTTTTGCAGGAACCGTTCCTGTTCTTTTTGGATCATGACCTTTAAATGCCGCAAGTACTTCCGCAGAAACATCTTCTACTTTGCTGTGCTCATGCATCACATCTAGAAAGTCTGGAAAAGTCATTTTCCCTCCTGGTTCAGTGGAAAGAGAAAGTTATCAGAATTTGGCAACATATGAAATTCTTTTTACATTGATACACTGAGTATATATATATATATATATATATATATATATATATATATATATATATATATATATATATATATATATATATATATATATATATATATATATATATATATATATATATATATAAAACAAAGCTCATACCTAAAGAGAATAGCCCTATTCGAGGAGAGGAACCTTCTAGGAAGGTACCTCCTAGGATCTGCATTAGGAATCGAAATAGCACCTTCAAACATGTGAATCAATCACTATACAGTGGGTCAATGATAACGTCAAATAAATAAATAAATAAATAAATAATAAATATATAAATAATAATAATATATATATATATATATATATATATATATATATATATATATATATATATATATATATATATATATATATATATATATATATATATATATATATATATATATATATATATATATATATATATATATTCTGCCTGTACCAAAGAAGGGGACAATTCTCAACCCTCTAACTATTATCCTATTTCTTTAACCTCTGTTTATTCTAAGGTTTTTGAATCTATCCTAAACAGAGATATTTGGAAACATCTCAATGCTTCTAATATTATCTCTGATTGCCAGTATGGTTTTCGTAAAGAATGCTCTACTGATGATCTTCTAATCTTTGAACTATAGTTATTTAAACATTTTCTTTTACTAATATAATTATATACATTTTCTTAAATGTTACTAACAAAATTTTAAATAAATATCAGTTTATCAAAAAACTAAAGTGAAGTTTTAACAATAACCATATTCCTTTACAATTTTTACCTATTACCCTAATTTGTTTTAAATAAATAAATGAAAAAAAAAAAAAATTACAGTAAGATCAATGTTAGAAATCTAAATATTTACCTTTTTCCTTGAAGTATTTCTTTATTTCAGCAATTGTTGGACTCATTCCTAGAGACCGCATTATAACAGTCAATTGATCCAAACTTCTAATCTGCCCATTTCTCGCATATAAAGAAAAGCATTCCCTATATTCTGATTATATATATATATATATATATATATATATATATATATATATATATATATATATATATATATATATATATATATATATATATATATATATATATATATATATATATATATATATATATATATATATTGCAGGGAGAATCTTCCTGTAATTAATCTATATATATACCAATGTATTAACAGTTAATGCAATATTAAAATATATATATATATATATATATAATATATATATATATATATATATATATATATATATATATATATATATATATATATATATATATATATATATATATATATATATATATATGGTAGTTTAGAGGGTAAAACAATGTTTCCACACATTTTTTAGTCAACATTCGCCTCTCAATCCAAGTTGTATTGGAATTTAAGAGTGTAGAAGTAACAAAAGTCAAGAAATTAGAAATTAGTAAAAGAATATTCAACAGAATATAAAAGCATATTATTAGAAAAATAGGAAACAGTGAAAAGAGACAGTTAGGAGTACAATAATGGGGATGGTTTAAGGAAACAGTAATGAAAACTACAAGGAGGTACTAATGTGAAAAAGAAAGATATAATGAAAAAGTAAAAGAAAAGTTAGAAAATTGTTTAGTGAAAAATTGGTTCCTATTATAAAAAGTAAATTAAAGTTTTTCCAAAAATTTGTCTAGTAATGGTTTGGCAACTTGGGAGGAATACAACAATTTATAAAAAGTTAAAAAGAAGACAATGCTGCAAAGAGAATGGACAAATTTTTTGAGATTTTTTGAAACTTTGGATGGAAATGTGGTGCAGGAATTGGGGACAGGCAATGAGAAACTTTTAAAGAATTACCAAATGCTAAAACAAAATTACGTTTTTGATCACTAGATCTGAGGAAATAAATGACAAAATATTTTCTAAAAATAAGGCTTACTTCAGTCCACCAAATTATTGACACTAAGAGGTTCCATTCCTTTGTTGCAACAAGCGATGAAAAGAACAAATATTTGAATTGTCATCTGATTTGGTAAGAGATGAAAAACAATTTGTTAATCAAATCCAATCCATTATAAAATTTTAAGTTAACCCAAAGGTTAGAGGCTGTTATATGTACTAATAGATAAAAAATAAACTAATATATCAATATCCAGTATTGATCATTTTGATTATGAAATAAATTTTATATATAAATTTTATTAACATGTACAAAAGTAAATGCTCATGGTATTAAACTGTTTCATGATTAGCAGAGAGAACTTTTGGATACAAAGCTTTTTAACAATGAAGAAGTCAATGTTTAAAGTATAAGTTACGAACTAAATATATGGAAGGGATTGTTTTCATTTTTGGCAATTTCTTTTGTGATATGAAGGCACAGATAAAGTTTCCTACTGTATTACTATATAATTTTATTGGAGTTTTATTGATAAATTATTATTTATAACTACAGCTAGACATAACTACTGAATAAAATTCTTATCACCAGAGGAAAAATTACTTTGAAACGTGCATCCATGTCCTTTTATCCCAAGTATTCCTAAAAATAAAAATAAATATAGAACTAACCATCAATATCCTTTTCTTTAAAATGACGAGCCTGCAAAGGAGAATATATATATATATATATATATATATATATATATATATATATATATATATATATATATATATATATATATATATATATATATATATATATATATAATTATATTAATTCCAGAGAAAGAGTATGATAAAATTCCAGTTTTAGTTTTAATTGAAAAATTTAATTTTGTTACATTCTTAATAATAAGAGAATATGCTTTATCAAATTTTATTTATTTTCTTAAATGTAGTTGTGACCAGGGCTGGGGAGCTGATGAAACTTGTTTCAGCTCCGAATCCAAAGCCATTGTCAGATGTGGCTTCAACTCCAGCTCTGGAGCTCCAGAGCCATTGATTTGAGTGGCTCTGGCTCCAGCTCTGGTCTGCCTCTGGTTTAAAGATTTTCCTAATTCTTATATAGTTGTATTTAGGTATTATTATCAACATCCAGTAACATTAGCCAAAATGCAGTTCCGAGGCAATGGGACTCAAAACCTCATTCTTATACAAGTTTTAAGCTGGGCACAACTTTGTTTGCAAAATACAAACATTTGTCTAGTAATGGTTATATATATTTTTCATCATAAGAAATAAACAATAATATCAAAATTTAATCAAAATAAATGTTTTAAGAAACAGTATGGCTTCCATTAAATCCTCTTTCATTGAGGCTTGTAAGTCTGACAGAATTATTAGAAGGGCAGAAAATAGGAGTTCCACACTAACTTGTGTTGTTGGCATTGAAGCTACCATATAAGTAACATTCTGAATTATTTTTGGGTAGTGTGGAATTGCCTTTAAGGAATTTAGCTTTGATGATCTATCCATTTTCTCCATAACAGATCAAGCATGGGATACATCAAGCTTAAATTTATATAATGCTAAATGAAATGTAGACTATGACCAAATTTGTAAACCACAAAGTGTAATGGCACTGATCAAACTGTATTTAAAAATGTCAAAATTGTGAGTTTGATTGTTTGATTATACTAGGTATGTTGGTTGAAAAATAAATTTTCTTTTTGTAACAAGCTTTTAAATTTTGCTACAAAGAATTATGTTCCTACTATATATTTTATTAAATTAATAATATATAATAATGAGAAAGAATAAAGGAAAATTTTAGTTACTATGGTTTTATATACCCATAAATGCTAAAAATAACCCATTTTCAGAAATATAATTTGACTATGATAACTACCTTTCAATAATATTAAAATTTCAACCTTGAAAATTCAGATTTATAAAATTAAATTATACTGATTTACTGATGAAACTAACATCATTTTTCCTTATAAATAGATTAATTGAATCCTAATGACACTCGATCTATAATGCATACTAGTATTTGAAATAAAAATTATTATTAGAACATTTGTTGCATTACAACCTGTATGACTAAAGGACTAACTTAATATCCTAAACAAGAAAAAGTTATAGTAGCATTTCTATTTGGCAAACCTCAAAGTTTACAATGTGATACAGAATTTAAGTACACCTATTTACTTTAGATTTTTAATGATTTCTTACAAATTCTGAAACAAACTTTACTCTATTGAGATTTTATGAAAAATTAAAACTATCTGAGTATTTTGAGGTTTAGAATAAAGCTAATAAAATGTTAGAAATAATAATTTGTAATTGATAGTTGTAAAGATGTGATTGGAATTCTCTATAATAGTATTAGCTGGATACTGTGCACAAATTTGGTTTCATAAATAGGGTGGAAGGACTATAATATAGAAAAACAAGGTTGATTTCCGAGTCTGAAAATAAGAGTTGTGAGGATAGTAAATATAATTCCTAAAAGAGATTTCTTAAAAGATTTATAAAGCTTTTTATTGTATAAAAAAATAAATATGAACACATTCTTTTCACAGCTCACTGGTGATATTAATTGATATTAATTTACCCAATTCTGCTAGGGATTTTGTAGTTGTATAAATTTTATCATAATAATTTAAATAAACTTTGCAGTTGAACTAAAATATAGAAAATAAATTTCAATAGAAAAATTTGGTTCTTCCTACTAGTAATTTAAATAAAAAAGCTTTAATTATTATATGAATAAGAAATGTTAACAATGAAAAGGACTTAGAAGTAATTATTGGCATTGTCTATATACTTAGTTTGTATTATTAGTTATAACCTAAAAATATTGAAATAATGTTTAAGACAAAAATAAAAAAATGAAAATATTAGGAAGTATAAATTATAATATTGCTTATATAAGTAGCGTTAGGCCATTAATTCAATACTGTACACAGGTTTAGAGCTCTTTCCAAAGGAAAAATATAAAAGTTCTGGAGACAGATCCGTGTAAAGCTATAAGAATGATTTGTAGTATTAAAAATACCATAAAAGTTATTAGGTAAGACTAAAGGAATTGCTCAAGATTTCTATTGAAAGATTTCTTAGAGGGAATATAATTCTGATATGACATTTTTCATCTCTTAGCAATGTTAAGGAGTGCAAGTTCTTCACATTAAAAAATGATTAGTGTACTAGCAGACACAATAGCAAAATAAAAAAAAAAGCATTATAAATTACTATGTCAAACTTTTGGCATCATTGGCACAAAGAAGTTATAGTGAGAATTTCATTCTTCACAAAGATACTTTTGTAAAGAATGATTTGATTGAGCATTGAGCATATGAATGATTTACGTTTAAGTTTTTACTTTTTAATACTTTATTTTGTTTATTTTCTTCTTTTAAATACTTTGCTTATTTTTGGTTACATATTTGTAAGTGATAATGTTTTTTAAGATTCTATCTGAATCAGACAGATTCTTGATAAGCCCATAAAGGTTTCTTTTCCATTTGTTCATATTGGTCAAATTGTACATAGTTTCTATATTTATTTTTTATTAGAAAAGTATCTTACCATTTTTAAAAGTTCAAGCGGAAATCCAAATTTAGATACCTTTATTAAATAAAAAAAAAACTGTGGTGTTTTGTTATTGCAGAATTGAATTCCAATGAACACAGGCTAAAATATAAATACAGTAGGCCAAATAGATAGGGAGATTCAGAGACAAAACGGGCATAAGCCCTTTTACATTCGAGATTATCGAACTCCAACCAAAGTTTACTCCAACTCCAACCAAAGTTTACTACAAACTTTGCTCCAACAACTATTTTCTAATTGAAATAATCTCGTCCGAAAAAAGTTGCCTATTTTAAACAAATGTTACCACGTCGTTAATGAAGCAATTTTTTTAAAACCAATATTATCGTTTTTCCTGTAAAACTTTTATCAAGAAAATAAGGGAAGGCAAATATAAAAATATTTGTGATTATCAAAATAAGCCTTTATTATTTACAAAGCCATTTTAAGTTTATTTTACTTTTTTTGTGGCAATAATATGGATTTCAGATTGTCCAAAATTTAAAACATTGATCTAAATTACTAAGTATTTTAAAGTAGTAGAACTATGGATTTTCAAAATATTCGCCAAACTAAGAAAATCCTTGGGGTGGAAACACCTGCAATTGACTTTGTTATGGTATATTGCACTTGTCCCTGTATTAGATTGACTTTTTGATTATTGATCAGGTTGAGTGAGTGTATTATTTTAACTTTGAATTTACATTTGACTTGACGTTTAGTATTTTAAAAGGGACCAAAGTTTTTGAGCAGAGTTTGAGGGTTCTTGTTTATTAGGATTGAAGGTGTCAAATCCTGTCTTTGGCTACAATTTACCTATATCAAAAGATAGTTTACTTTAATAGTTTTTATTAAAATCTTTTATCCAAGTTTAAATTCTTGGAAAATGTAAATCCCCTCCCCCCCCCCCCAAATTCCCCTATATTTTAACTATTTGAAGACCATTTTAAATGGTAAATTCATTTTTGTATTGTATCTTTATTAATTGTAAGGTAAATGTTTACTAGAATTAGGTTTATTCTTAATAGAGCAGTCACCGAACTGCATATTAGGCCTTTCTGGGAGTTTATCCCTACATATATATATATATATATATATATATATATATATATATATATATATATATATATATATATATATATATATATATATATATATATATATATATATATATATATATATTATAAACGGAGAGAGGGAGGCCTATATAATAATAATAATGGGCCTAAATCACAATAGGCGTATCACATATTTTTCAATTTGTGCAAAAATTTTTATTCGAAAATGAGTTTCATATTTTTTCGAAATTTATATTTGTATTATTATATATATATATATATATATATATATATATATATATATATATATATATATATATATATATATATATATATATATATATATATATATATATATATATATATATATATATATATATATAATCTTTGAAACTCTCTTCAACATTAATTTCTCGGATTATATGGAATCTTATTCCCTTCTCTTAGATCATCATTATGGCTCTCGACGCTCGAGGTCTACTGGTTCACATCTCACGGGCATTGCCCTATTCAAGGAGAGGAACCTTTCTAGGTAGTATATACCTAGGATCCCTAAGTGGGATCGAACCGGCACCCTCAAGCACGTGAGTGAATCACCCTACCGTTTGAGCCACGGTAGACGGCATACTCTCCTATTTCGCTATTTTATGATCTGCCTTTAGGGATGGCTCTTGAGATATCCAAAGCTTTGGACTTTCTAAGCTCCCTTCCTTTGAATTTTATCCTTCTCTTTACTTACTCATGTTTTGTTTTCTCTCAGATTGTTCCATATCAGCATTTGTTGATAAAGCGACCCCTTCCTCTTTTCCTGTTAATTGTGGTGTTCTTCTAGGTTCTGATCTAACTCCAACTTTACTCTTACTTTTAATTAATGATCTTCTCAGCAGCACTTCTAAATTAATTCATTCTTATGCTGATAACTCAACTCTCCATTTCCCTATTCGTTTCAAATTTGCTCTCTTTTGAATCTAGAGTTGCAATCTTGCCGTTCTGAATGGGATTTCCATGGGTGGGGTCACTACTTGAGCCTGGTGAAATTCAATTCTTTAAAAGCTCAACATCTCATGTCCATCAACGGCTCTCCCGTCTCACCTATGAACATCATCAATATTGTTGGTCTGAACATAAACAGCAAATTCTCTTCTGAACCTCATATTTCAACGGTTACAAGGGTGGCTTCAAAGGAGATAGGAGTTCTATTCAGGTTGAGAATTTTTTTTTCTTCCTAACAGTCACTACCATTATATATGGGTCTTATCCACCATGTATAGTGTACTGTTCTCTCATTCTAGAGGCGGTTGTTTGGGAAGTGTGGAGGAAGTGGCGCTAGCTCTGCCTGTCTTTTGGACAGGGTTGAGTTTAAGGAGAAAAAACTAATAAACTCTCCCATACTTTCAAACTCCCATGACCCCCTGTTTTTGTCAGGTGACATTGGCACACAATTTCTTTTTTTATAGGTCTATAGGTCTTATACTGACAGGTGCTCGAAGTAATTGACCTTTCCTATTCCACCATCATTGTGTCGCTCTCGCAAAATGAGGAGTGCCGTGCTCTCATCAATTTTGTGTGAATATTGCAAACTCTATACTTGTCATTTCCTGTTCTTGTATTTACTTTAATTTTAATTTTTATTTATATTTTACTTTAATTAATGTTGAATTTAAATAAAGAAATGTGCATTTATTTTGAAGTGTAATGAAAGAGTGTCTTATTTCGTAAGGAATGCTCTACTAGTATTCTATGTCTTTTCTCAAACTCTTGGTATTCTGCTTTATGACGTTTCTGTGAATCTTTTGCTGTGACAGACACATCAAAAAGGTTTCAATAGAGCATGAGTGACTTCAGTTACAATTATTTGGTAGAACTCTGCAAACTACGTAACTTTAGAAAGAAGAGAGGAAGAAAAATGGCTCAGAAAGACTTTCATTATTTAATGAAACATAATATATGCTTATAAAGGTGAGGCAATATACAGTCTAAAATAAAAAAAAAAAAAAAAAAAAAAAAAAAAAAGGAATTCATATATTAGCATTTTTCATATTCCGACGCGATAAAAGTTAATATATGAATCATTATTCGAGACTGCAATTATAATTCATTATAACAAAGACCAAAATGTTACAACACATTCGGAGGAGGTAACTTACCAAAAATAC
>SEYY01022771.1:30000-105000 GCA_009176605.1 Armadillidium nasatum | reverse complement strand
GTGAACACTTATATTTATTACAGGGAAGAAAATACCTGCAAGAATACACTGGAAATAAAAAAATGACCTTGTCACGAGAAGCTGCAAGATGGTTGAAGTACGTTTATGGTAATGGTAATACAGATTGAAAAGGAAAGGTTATCTAGAGTCGTAAAAAAGTATTTTTTCGGAAATTGGAATATATATATTGAAGGTTATCTAAAAATATGATAAATGGAAGAAAAATTATGAAACATGGACTAGGCGACGAATAAAGACAGCATATGAGAATAAATATTCATATGTGGAAGAGGCATAAACTATTTATTTAAAATTAATAGAAACAAAGATAGATAACTAACTAGAAGAGGTACTTTCCAGCTGGACAAAAGTGACAAAGCTTTTAGTGGTTATACCTATGTGCAAATCTATAACTCGGAAAATCAATGATGATTAAAAACATATTGTGAATTAAGTAAATATAAATTTTAGAAAGAAAAGAAGAATCAAGAGGTGTTAAGATATAATGGAAATAAACGAAAACGAAAACGACTGCACAAAGACAGATCAGAGTAGAGAGGTAAAAGAGATGTTTATCTCTCAATTCATTTAGTGGTTTAGAATCCTTTTACCAATATGTACTCCAATTTTAATCTTTTTCATTCCTATTTGAACACATGTTCAACTCAATCAACTTAGTTTCAAATTCTTAACTTCCATTTAAAAAAAAAAAAAATCGAATCTTTATGTCCCTTCTCTGTTGTGGTAGTAATTAACGCAGCCCCAACAGAAAACAGGAGAGTTTAAAATATCATTCTTCAGCAGGATTGACAGCAGTGAAAAAACAAAAGAGAACTTTGCTTATAAAATTTTAAAAATATGAGATTGTTTATTTCTAATTTTGTACAGTGTGTTAAGGGTTTACTAGATATGGTGTGTGTTATATCTATATATATACATATATATATATATATATATATATATATATATATATATATATATATATATATATATATATATATATATATATATATATATATATATATATATATATATATATATATATATATATATATATATATATATATTTTTTTTTTTTTTTTTTTTTTTTTTTTTTTTTAAGCCCTTAACCTACTGTACTAAATTAGGGGAAAAAAATTCATATCAAAATCTTAACGCAGTGTATAATAATAATAATAATAATAATAATAAAATAATAATAATAATCTTACCTTGAACAACCTTTTATTTTCTAATTCGTTTATTCTAATACTTAATTGTTGATAATAAATTTTTTTGGGGTGTCTAGGCTTTGGATTGGGCAACATAGATTCTAAACTGCCCTCAAAGGTACATTTTATGGCATTACCTGGACCATCTCTGTGGCTGAAAAGGAAAATAATTCAGTGAGTCAATCCCCTGAAGGGAAATTAAGAAAAATTTAAAATTATGTTCACTTAATAATAATAATAATAATAATAATAATAATAATAATAATAAACCAACAAAGTAATATTTTTAAAACCTATCAAAAAATATATTTAGTGTAGTGACAATATATATATATATATATATATATATATATATATATATATATATATATATATATATATATATATATATATATATATATATATATATATATATATATATATATATATATATATATCTGAGGAGTAAACTAAATTCTCAGTGTTAAGGTTCCTTTTGTCTTGATTTGAGCATTTACTTCTCTTTTGAATATCTCCCGTGGATGCAAGTGGGTACCTTGCTGAAACAAATTGTGATTAAGTTAAAGGAAGTGGGTAAAATTTCTAAAAGAATACCATTTGGATAGGCACTTTCCGAGAAATATTTTAATGTACAAAGGCGGATATCATATGCGAATTAAGAAGTTAAGAAATGAAAAAATAATACTAGGAATGATTAGAGCAATAAAAAGAAAGGAAAGTTAATAGAATATAAAGATAGTAGAGAGTGAGGAATGCAAGTGAAATCTATCAAGAGTAGGACGATGACTTGGAAAAATGGAGGGAAGGAGGACATCAATATTTAGGAAGATGATATAATAATAATAATAATAATAATAATAATAACCCTCTTAAGGATTTTGGAGCAGAAAGAAAATAGGAAATAAGAAGATCTAGAAAATAGTGTGATAGCTATAATATTAAGGACTTACAAAGTGTAAACAATTATTGAGCAAATTTAAGAAAAAATAGAATTATGTATTATTTGTAAACAAATGATTAAAGTTCCAGAAGGAATTTTGCTATTATGTTAAGATAAAGAATGAGGAAACTAAATAGAAATAAGTAGTTGGAAAGAAAAAGATTGTAAGAAATATTTGATTAATATAAAGCAATCACAAAGATTGATAATTACTCAAAAATTGAAGAAAGGTGTATTTTTGCTATAGTTTGAAGTAATTAAAAACTAAGGGTTAACAACAACAAAAGAAGATGAACCAACTTGTAGTGAAGTTTTATGATCATTTATTATTATGTATACATAATGAAAGTGTAAAATCCTAAATGTAAAAATATTGCAATTGTATGGAGTAACTTTGGAAGTTGAAGGAAACTTTGTATGATTTAAAAGAAAATTAAAAGAAATACCAAAGGGATTAGACGGAGAGATAAGTTAAAATGGTTACAATTAATTTACTTTAAAAAAACTTCTCGATATTTTAAATTTCCGAAACTCTTTCATACTATAATGTTCGGCAGTTTCTTCGTGTGAGATCCATAAATAATACTGAAAATATAGTATTCTACAAAATTTAAGAAAAGTGGTAAAGGGATTGAAAAATGATAAAAGTAAATTACTGAGGCTCGAGTTAATATATTTTTGTAGGTACATGCAGGTTCCAAATTTTGGTGTAATAAAGAAAATAAAATAATGAAGGAATATTATTGGTGAGTTATCTTATTCATTTGATTGATAAGAAGGAAAGATTTAACTTGTATAGTACAGGTTGAAAAAAAAAAGAGAATTGCTACATAATCAAGAAAAACACTAGTCTAAGAGAAGCAATTTAGGGGTCTTCCTTTTAAAATCTATGGAAAGAAATCGTGGAAAATAAGATTTATAAGTGAAGGTATGAAACATATAGTAAAACTTTATTAACTGACATCAATTCAGATGTTAGATATAGATATATAGTGTTCGTGTGTGTGTTTTAGGTTGTGGGGTTGGATGCATAAGAAATACAATGAATAAATAACTAAGAAGCTTACCTTATTTTGAAGTCACATAAATGAAGGAACGACGCGATTTTAAACAATGAAAAAGGGAATGAAATAATTAGGTAATTACAAAGTAAATACGTGGCCCACTAATTCTCCCAGTTGTAATTCAAGGTTATGATGTCACTACCTCAAATGAACAACCCCAAGATAAAGAGAGGATTTAATAAAACGAATGTCACAATTAAAGCACAATGAATGATGAAACGTAAGTTATGAATAACAACAAGGTCTAAAAAAAAGAAAACACTATCACAATCAATTTCAGCTTTTTAAAAATCAGCGGAAAAGTATATAAAGAATGTTTTTACAAAGAGAGGAATAGGAAATATCTAAAGAAGAAACTCTTTAGCAAGATTTTAGGGCAAGTGACAAAGTTGCTTCACTAAGCGAATTTTTTGGGCATGTTTAATTGGGGATCTCCCAACAAGAAGGATTTGTGGTAGAAATATTATACATACGTTAAGGGAAAAAAAATAAAAAATTAAGAATGGAAAATGAGGGAGAAAAGGATAAAAATGAAAAATAAGGAGAATGATGTATTTATTTCAGATTTGTAGAAAAAAATAATGAAAATATTGAAAGAAGAAGAAAATTAAGGTAAAAAAGATATAAAATGAAATATAAGGAAAAGAGATCACATGCAAACATTGTATAATAATATAATAAATATATATATATATATATATATATATATATATATATATATATATATATATATATATATATATATATATATATATATATATATATATATATATATATATATATATATACTTAAACGTGCTTATTTACAAAAATTTTGATGTAATATATAAAATAAAGGAAAAAAAAAATGAATTTATAATGATACAAAAAAAAGAGCAAATTGGAAGTTTATCATTTACATAATCCCATAATAAGACTGTGACCGCATACCGTTCATAGTATATGGAATATTTGAAATTACTAATTAAACATTAAAGATTGGGTGGATATTATTAAAAAGAGTGGAAGACAGAGAAGTAGGTAAGATAAGTATTCATAAGATTACCATAAATTTGTAAATCATAACTACATTTTATATATATATATATATATATATATATATATATATATATATATATATATATATATATATATATATATATATATATATATATATATATATATATATATATATATATATATATATATATAACTTACGGATGAACTTTAAAAAATTGTAATAAATAAGGGTCTGTACCCAGACGCTGTGCCACCGCTCTTGCCATCTGCTCATAATTCATTCTCTGAGAAAGTTCGATTGTAATTCCAGGGTCCTGAGGTATTGATTTATCACAGAAAGTTACCTGAAAATATGTATCATATATATATATATATATATATATATATATATATATATATATATATATATATATATATATATATATATATATATATATATATATATATATATATATATATATATATATATATATATATATATATATATATATATATATATATATATATATATATATATATATATATATATATATATATATATATATATATATATATATATATATATATATATATATATATATATATATATATATGAGGAATTGTCTTGGTTTCGTGGATTCAAGATGTGTCAAACTGTGCTCTCTGTTGAAAGGATATTAACTTTTTAATTAATGATCTGATGTTAAATCATTGCAAAGCAGATTGAATATTTTTCCAAAAATTTTAAGAGTTGTACTAGTAGAGGATATCTCTGTGCGATCATCTTCAACAGGTCTTGAACCTACCAAGAACCTGTGCTTTGGGATATGTAAGCATAACTCTGATAATGGACTGAATTTCTCTTCACATAATTAATTTCATGTGGGCTTCCCTACTAAAGCTGAAATTTTTTTTACATCCAAATTCTTTTAAATTTAAAAAACACAAAATACTTTAATAAACTACTTTTTAAAAGGTCCCTACAGAACCTAATACTGAAAGAGACAATCTTACTAATATTTCTATTTTAAATCAGTTGAATGTCTTCCTTAGAATTGAAAATACTTTCAAATTTCATACATTATTTACAACAATAAACAAATACTTATATTAAGTAGCTCTTTTAGCATTTTCAGTAATTTCAAACACAATGTTCAACTATAAACTTAAATAAAACTAATAATTATTAATAATAATAAAAATAATAAATACCTCCACTCGAAAAGAATAATCCTTGAAATATTCACGACAAGTTGGTAATTCTAGTGAAGGATCTTCAATTAAATCTGCTCTTTGGAATACAATTATATCACCATCCATAAGTTCCTCCAATACCTTCATAATAAAAGCAATTTTGTATTAAATCTAAATCGGTATCTTTATGTGAAAATAGACAATATAAAATCTCGACTCACCTTCTCTAAAGGCTTATCCAAATCTGGTAACCTTTCTATTAAATTTGGTCGAATTTCCTCCCACAGTGCCAATTCTGTTCCCGGTGGGAGACCAGCTCTTTCATTTAAAATTGGAACTAGTTCATCTGTAATATTTATTTTTAAATAAACTAAAAACTTGGATTTAATTTTATTAAAGAGCTAGCTGCACATTAATGCTTACTTAAATATTACCATTGAAATTTTACATTTCTGTATAAAAACTTTGTACCATTTATAATATATATATATATATATATATATATATATATATATATATATATATATATATATATATATATATATATATATATATATATATATATATATATATATATATATATATATATACTTACAAACATTATAAGAGATGTGCATATAGTGATGCCCACAATAATGAATTCGTTTATGTCTTGGGTCATAATATTTAAAAAATAATAAAACATCTGAATCCTTATCAAAAGTAGGCAAGGCTTTTAATTCGGAATCTGGAGAAACTGTTTCCAAATACAATGTCCAAGGTCCTCCATTGCCACTAATCTATTGCATATATATATATATATATATATATATATATATATATATATATATATATATATATATATATATATATATATATATATATATATATATATATATATATATATATATATATATATATAATATAGTCTAATTATTAACTTTAAAATTAAATAAATAAATAAATAAAAAATAAAAAAATAATCTAAACAAAGTTATAAAGAATGAAAAATTGATTCTCATCCAGAAAAAGATAAATTTATCCCAAGGAAAATTGGGAACTAAGCAGCTTTTATTAACTGAAACCTTCTACCCGGGTTTCTTCTTAAATAATCTATTTTCCATCTTTAAAGAAGTTTTCACTTTTAAGACTTCTTCTTTACTTCTCATACTCCCTCCCCTTTGCTGAATTATCCCATCAAAGTATTTCAAAAGCATTATTTTCAAACTCAAAAAGATATAAATGGTTGGTACGTATTATTATCTTTTGACGCATTTAACAGTTTATTTCTAAAACACAACATACATACATACTTTCTATTTCAATATTTCTAGTTTATTTCTATAGCACTATAGCATAACATACATAATCTGAATTTCGTGTAGGAGGTGACTTTTTTAAAAACTAAATGTAATTAAACCCTTTTTCAGAACTCTTTAGCAAAGGTTAATCCATTTCTGGTACAGGAACTCACATATTATATACAATTTATAAACGTATTGATTCTATAAGCACAGCTACGAACGTATTGTATCTTTATTTAAAAGAGTTAACAGTGTTTTTTAAAAAAAATTCTAATTCTAATTTAAAAAATTTTTTTTTTTTTATTTATTTATTTATTTATTTATTTATATTCGATACATTTTTTACATTATTAATCTATCAATATTTTAACTTCATAAATTAGTGCATAAATCTGCATTTAATAACAATATTTATCATTAACTAAAATTTCATCTCTTTAGCATTGAAAACAAAATAATTATCGGTACACAATAACATTAAATTACCAATATAAATATCCCCAAAAATCTTATATTACAGAAAATATTTTTAGATAAATAAAAATTACTTACATCTACTAAGGACTTTTGAAGATCAGTTTCTAGGTCTAAAAGTGTTGGTCTATTGGTTTGATTATTTCGTAAATTCATTGGCCAGGGTCTAATCTGTTCTACTGGATACTTCTGCAAAAATAAAAGTAAAATAACTTGGGTAATTTAATTTTTAAATTTTATTCTGTAGCTTCATAACCAAATTATTAAGAACATTCCTTTTATGCCATCAGTAAATGATTACAACATATTTCATAAAAAAGCAATTTATATGACCAATATAAATTACAATTAAAGACCAACATTTCAACTTCTTCTCCTATTTTTATGTTTTACAACTTTCATATTCATTTAACAAGATAAATAATAAAAAACATAATTCAAAATTTTTATCACATCATTCAGAACCGAATGTTCATACTGTCCAAGTCAGTTTGGCATTTTCATATTCGCCAGAAACTCTTTGAAGCTTTTCTATGTGATACTCATAGGCGAAGAGTTTTTGACACAGTTCAAATACATCTAATTTGTTTTACAGATGGGAACAAAAATTTTGAGGGAAAGTAAAAAATTTCATGTGCAATAATGGAGAAAGCTTTTGGGTTGGTCGAAGAATTCTTTTCATGCTTCATCATCAGCCTTAAGTTCATCTACTGTTAAGACAGGCCTATCCTAGATGCTTCCTATATTGTCAGTCTTGAGATTTTGCTTGCCTTTTTATTTCTGCAGTTCTTTCAATTTTATCTGTTCACCTTTTTCATCCTTCTATAAGGTACAAATTAAAATATTTCGGAAGCATTTTCAAACTCGAATGAAGTAATTAAATAAATTTAACAATCAATTTAATACCTCCTTAGTTCATCTATTCAATCCTTCTACCTAAAGATCTCTCTAATCTTCAGTTCAGTTGTTTGACTGTGCTTATTACATATTTTGTTTGTAATCTTATTCAGTTATTCTTTTTTTTTTCTTCCCTACGTGTTATTCCCAACACATATCTATGAATATTTGTGTGTTAAAGTCATAGGCATGTCATTGTAGGTAAAACACACTGCTCCATAGGTTCCCTTTAAACCAAGTAAAAATTTACTATGGAAACCGATTTTCGGTTACTCACAATACTCCAATCTAATTTCCCTATTCCTTGAATTATATTTGAAGACATGCAAAGGCAAACACATTCATGAAGTTGTTATAGAATGTAATTACCAACTATTCATTTATAAAACATTGTTTGGTTTTTACCTAGTTCATATTAATCCTATCATTATGTTAGATGTTACGTTTCTTTACCTCCACTACTTCGTCAGCAAATCTTATATTTTTCATATGTTTATACTCTTTTCCACACTTAGCATTCTGAGTTTTTTTTAATTTTATTTTTTTTATTTTTTTTTTTTTATTCATTAAATTTCAGTAAATTCTACCACTTTATCGTTCCATTTCATTTATTTAATTAGTAATAAATTTTCCAAGTTTTTGAAATCGATTTTTCAAATACTGTATATATATATATATATATATATATATATATATATATATATATATATATATATATATATATATATATATATATATATATATATATATATATATATATATATATATATATATATATATATATATATATATATATATATATATATATATATATCGCATACATACCAAAGTTTCAGCTACTTGTTCTAAAAATTGCTGCAATGTAGCTGATTTCTTTGCTTTAAATATTCTATAATGAACTTTTTCAGGGTCATATAAATCATTCCCTTGATGACCAGAAAAAGAATCTTCTAAACAAACTATATATATATATATATATATATATATATATATATATATATATATATATATATATATATATATATATATATATATATATATATATATATATATATATATATATATATATATATATATATATTAAAAGTTAATTAAAAAGTTTAAAAGGAAAGTGAATGTCAAACTTTTCAATTTCCAAGCACTAGAAATTTTTATCAACATTTGAACTTAAAACTTGAGCTTCGTAACTATTTGACTTATGAATGTAAAAAAATAAATAAAAACTATAGCTTTGAACTTAAATAGTTTAGCTTTTCACAATATAAAAGCTTTGGCCATAAATAAATAGCAAAAATTTGTACAAAATTTTCCTTATGAATTTTTTAATTCTCTACCAATGCAAACTAATATATTCCTTATTTTTTCATATAAATTTAGGAATAATGAACTTAACAACTGTACAAACAATCAATATAAAACTGATATAAAAATAATAATAATAATAATTATTACATGAACATTCATGTACAAATGAGCTTCATTCCGTTCTTTTCTTCGAATCATTTCTATTCTTTTTTCTTCTTGTAGTCGATCGATAAGCTCCTGAGGAATATCTTCTTCAGTAACTTCTTGGAGAACGGTATTAAGATGACTTTCTCTGATGTATACTAACATATAAGCATTGGTGCAATGCTTTACAGTCAGATTAACATCATCCTCGTGACCACCAAAATTGTGGTCAATAGCTTCCACTTTTGTACAACGAGAAACAACATCGTCATCAAATTTACACCACTGAAATATATATATATATATATATATATATATATATATATATATATATATATATATATATATATATATATATATATATATATATATATATATATATGACTTTCCTATGACTTAGCCACCTTCAAACGCCGTGTATCAGGTGGTGTCGGCCTTTAATTAGACCATGTTCCCGACTTTCCATCTAACTCTGGTGGAATATTGGTAGGCCTCTGGCCTCTGCCCACCAGAGGTGATATATATATATATATATATATATATATATATATATATATATATATATATATATATATATATATATATATATATATATATATATATATATATATATATTATATATATTATATAATAAATAAATAAAAATAATAATATTATATTTATATATATATATATATATATATATATATATATATATATATATATATATATATATATATATATATATATATATATATATATATATATATATATATATATATATATATATATATATTATATATATATAACCTTTAATTTGTCCTTTTACAATCAGAAAAAGAAAAATTCCCAAATAATCAAAACTGACATTACTTACCTTCCCATCACCTTTTGGATTAATAAACACAACATAGTGTCCACCATGGTTATCACCGGAATGCACCAAAACTGCATGAAGAATATAGGTTGCAGGAGTTTTTTCATTCTTCTGTAGAAACTGATCCATATTCAACTTCTCAGGAAATTCATATCTATTTAAAATAAAAAAGGAAATTCCTTTATAAGTACATGTAATGAAAGAAGATTTTTTTTTTTTTTTTTTTTTTTTTTACATGACATGAATTAAAGGTTATTTTTATTTTTTCAGTTTCCTAGGTTAAAAGAAAAAAAAAAATGAAAATTTACAGTGCAGTCTTTTATATTTAATTATTAATCTCTTTTCAAAAACAAATTTATTTATACTTATTTTTAATATTAAGACAATTATAAATAAAGAACACAAGAGAGTGCTTATTAAATTAATTGTCTGTAACACAGATTTAAGTAACAAAATTGTAATTCTAATACATATAATTCTTAATACAATAATTATGATAAATATACACTCACCTGTCATTAATTTTTACATTTGAATCTGTAACAGGATCATATTGAAAACGCATTAAATGAAGATGTAAAACAGGGGGGAAACTTTGAAAAACGACACCCTTTTCAGCTTCTTGTAAGCCATATTCTCCAGCATCATACTTGTTATCACCTTCCAATGTTTCAACACTAACATAGTCTTTAAACGAGTCATAAACTGAAAAGAAAAAGTTTGATGTTAATTATATATATATATATATATATATATATATATATATATATATATATATATATATATATATATATATATATATATATATATATATATATATATATATATTGGGTTAAGTAGTAACAAAGGGCCGGGGTTTAATGCTTATATGCAAAGTGAGATGTCAAATAAAACATTTAGTAATAAAAATTAAATTTGTCCTTTTATGAAAATAAATTCATAAAACTTTGAAAATTCATAAAATTACTTACTATTCTTTTTGCCTTTAATATTTAACTGGATGTCGTAAAAAGTTTCTGTTCTGGAAGATGTATAATCAACATGTTTACACCTAAAATAAGACTGAAACAAAAATACCGTAATTAGAATGGATGCAAATAAAAAAAAAATAATAATATCTGTATAATATTTTTTTCCCAATTTAGCAATAACTAAATATTTCACATAATTTCCTTATTCTATCTGTTTATAAAGTTTTACCAGGTTCTTTTAAAGAAAAAATATTGCATATAATTTGCATATAATTTTACCTACTAACTAACTATACATCTTTTAATGTATATAAATACATTGACAGACATTTTACATTTTCCCATATTATAACACCTTAAGCGGTATTCGCAGTGGGCCCGTGAAACTCAAGGATCTTCCTCAAAAAAACTCACTGATAGGACGTAAGTCCTTCACGGAGAAGAAAAAGAAAGAAAGAAAGAAAGAAAAAAAAAGGAGAAGGTAAGGTAAAATTTTATTATGACAAAACTTACCAAGGTTTTCCCTTCAAACAGTCTGGGAATGCAACCTTCAACACAAGTTCCTTTCATTTTTGTTTCAAGCTTGTCAAGTAACTGCAAAAAAAAAAAAAAATAAATATATATATATATATATATATATATATATATATATATATATATATATATATATATATATATATATATATATATATATATATATATATATATATATATATATATATATATAGGTAATAATTTGTGAAATTCTTTTCACAAAAACTTTTTGGTACATGCTGCATACATATGAGTACAAGATTCTCACTGATACCAGTACAGAATTTATTTTGATACAGATACTGAATCCCAATATCCTATAAGTACAAATAATAATACCGATACCAAATAATTTTCTCCTATCAATTACCTAGGTTGGGTGCATGACTAGAATGGGAAAGTAGGGCCTTCAGTGCAAATAAAAGGGTTAGGAATTTTTGTTTTTCAGAGAATATTAGATTTTTGGATCACTAGGAAAAGTTTGAAGTTTAACTGCCAATTAATTTTCACATATTTTATACTTTTTTCAGCTCTTTGTTGATTCCTTAACTTAGTCGAAACAAAACAAATTGTAGAAAATGCCTTTTCAAATGAACAGTTCAGTAAATTACAGCAAAAATTTATGAAACCCTGGTGAATTGTTGGCTTTCGATGTCCGATTCTTCATGCAGATCACTACTTTGTTGGTTTCTCCTTCTTTAAGTTTAAGATTTGATCATTAAACATTCTTTTTTAAAAACATTTTTTATCATGAATGCAATAAAACCTACTAAATCAGGATAAAAATAATAGAAATCCACTTTTTTGCTAACTCTTCCTATTCTATAGAAATGGCATTTTACAACAATCCTGAACTCAACAGAAGTGGATGGAAAGTTCGAC
Organism: Armadillidium nasatum; assembly: GCA_009176605.1. NCBI lineage: Eukaryota > Metazoa > Arthropoda > Malacostraca > Isopoda > Armadillidiidae > Armadillidium > Armadillidium nasatum. Next base: position 92,267 of record SEYY01022771.1, on the reverse strand, counting down.
ATTTGGCATGTTTAGTGGAAAATATTTGCAAAACCTTACTTTGATAGGATAAGCCTTGCTTTATAACTGTACCAGCATTAGTTTACTGCATTCTCAACAGCAAAGGTTCACATCCTATTTGAAATCTGACTTTTTTTGAAATTAGAAACATTTTTTATGCAATTTTGTAGGTACAAAAGTTCTGACGTTAGTACTGGTTCTGTTAAAGTTCTCCATATGTACTGGAAATTACATAAAAACTTCTAATGGAAAACTTTTTTTCCTTAAGCAATATGAAAAGCACACTAGACCACTGATCTATTATTGGATAATAGCACTTTTACATCTATTATCTCCTTTAGCAAGGTCAAGAAGAGAACTTTATTTCCCAAAAAAGAAACAATTGCTTCCATCTGTATACTCAAGTTTACAATAAATTTTTAAAAATGAAAACTGCAACTTTTAAGCTATAACTAAGTATTAAAAATTAAACAATCATACTACTTACAACTCTTAAGAACTCTTGAGCATCATGCTGCATAAATGAATCAAGGGTTTCCCATCCAAATGATTTGGTAAGCTTTTTTGTTCCAACTGGTTTATCACTAGTCTGAAGTTCATGAAAGACTCGCTGAAGTGCCAATGCAACACTTTTTGCTGAATCATCACTTTCAGTTGGCATTTTATAAACAGCCTTTTAAAAAATAAATAAAAAAAACATATATATATATATATATATATATATATATATATATATATATATATATATATATATATATATATATATATATATATATTATATATATATATATATATATATATATGATTTGACTGTCATAAGAGGAGGAAGTTCTAAAAAACAGAGGAAAAGAAACTTGAGAAACATCAGAAGGAAGATGAGAAGAGAAAAAGGCTAAAGCTTAGAAAGATTATATAGAGTGCGCTTAATATAGGATTAAACAGAAGTTAAAAAAAAAAAATAATATATAAAGTAATAATAGTAAATAATTTAAAATCTCCATCTAACTAAATAAAATATTTAAAATAAATCCATTAAATAATAGTTTTTTAAAAAACTCCATTATTTAATGGATTTATTTTAAATATGAATTTATAACTATTTTGACAATTTAAAAAAAAAAAATTTTTAAATGGAATTTAATTATTTTTCAAAATGTATGTTGGAGCAACAAATCTTTCAAGATAAACTTTTGGCTGTAAATTGAAAATCCAACATTAATATTAAGAATATAGGATGTAAAAACATGAGTTTAGATTTGGCGACAGGATTGGATCATGTGAGGAGAGCCATGAGCAAGGGCGATAGAATTAGCATCCCAGATCTGTAATTACTGCCTGCAACAACTCCAGGACCAGCAAGGGACATGATATTTCTGAAAAGCGTGATCTTCAGGAGAGGTCTGGGTGAAAGTGTTTGGAAGTTAGATGGAGATGGTGTTAGATCCACTGGAAGGGTGAAAACCCTACCTGGAAGTTTAAATAAAACTCAATGACTGACACTGAAACCAACGAGCTGAGAAATATGATCTTTTAGAACCCTTTACAAGAGGGTCTTTTGACAGTGGATGGAAAAAAAGATGCTGGTCCCACTGACAGAGTTAAAACCCCTTCCTAATATATATATATATATATATATATATATATATATATATATATATATATATATATATATATATATATATATATATATATATATATATATATATATATATATATATATATATATAATATACTGGGGAAATAGGAAGAAAAATATGAGGATTTTTATTTTTTCTATATATATATATATATATATATATATATATATATATATATATATATATATATATATATATATATATATATATATATATATATATATATATATATATATATATATATATATATATAAATATATATAAGTGAAAATAAAGTGTATAACTCTATGGCCTATATAAAATTATTTGCTATTTCATTCATCTCTGGCTCCCCCGACAATCCTGCTTCGGCTCCTCAGCCTTGTTTTTTTTTTTCAATTTGATGTTTCAATACTGGAGGAATAAATACTGAAGATACCATTTTCACATCATTAATGAATTGTTTCAAATATATTGCTTCATCAAAATCATTAAGTACCGAATGCTAAGTTCTTTTGGGAGTGAAACAGTTGGGCCTCAAAAGAAGAAAATGTCACATATAGTTACATCAGAAAATTAACAAATATGCAAGTTTACTTATTTTGAGCAGTCAGGACACTCCCACTCTCTTTAAATTTTTTTTTCTTAACCTTTCATTTATTTACATAACTATTCAAATGCCTTATAGTAGGTAAAAATGAACACCAAATATTTGGTATATTGGCGAAATAGACCAAATAAAAAATATTCAGCACATCCGTAATTGAGAGTTTGGAGTGTTGATTCACATGTGAAGAATTTTTGAGGTCTTTTGCAACTGAAAGTCATAGCTTCCTACAACTACAATGAAATCTGGTTCCACTACCACCAATCCAAAACCAAGAACGCAAGCATGGAGTGATGTCATAACACCTCACCAAAACCTAAGAAAATTTCACACAAAAATATTGACAAGTAACATTATACCAACTCCTTTTTTTAGTACTACATGAATAGAAAAACCATAACCAGCAAATCTCATCATAAACTACCTCCACCCTGAAATCAGGTCAAACAGCTATGGAATTTTGAGAGTAGGTGTTTTGTTGCAACTTAACATTGCTTATCCCCATAATGTCTATGCCACTGTTGGAAACATTCAAGATTTATCTTTTGAGTTCTTTCCCATCCACTACTAATCAGAACCTGTCCTAAGAAATTATCCCCTCTTTGGCCCTTTTGAAGAGGCTCTAGAGGCAAAGTATTTAAAGTAAAAAAAAAAAAAGCAGTGCGGTATTCAGTGCAAAAGTGGCTATGGTCAATCCCAAATTTATTTTCTTGATAGAAGTATCCATGTATTCCCAAAACTCTGAGCACTTGTACAGAATACTTGCAAAATATACAGGAAGTACTTAAAAATATGTGCTAGTATACCTTTTGTGCTAAATAAATTGAACAATACTTAACATTTGTTTTTCATTTGACTCACCCTTTTATATATATATATATATATATATATATATATATATATATATATATATATATATATATATATATATATATATATATATATATATATATATATATATATATATATATATATATATTATATAACTTTTTCCTTAAAATCTATCGTTCTAAGGCAAATAGACGTTAACTTACTAGCCGTAACTGATTGGTGAAATATAAAACTTGAAGAAGTGAGTTCATATAACAAGTAGCACCTTGATTCTTTAAGCCAACATATCCAGTGTGCTTTTTGCTATCCCAAGAGACACCATGTGGAGCATCAGCCATTACCCAAACCTAATTTAATAATAATTACAAATTTAAGAATTTATAAACTGCATAAAAGATGTTCAATAAAGTTTAGGAATTATCTGGACATATATAAAATGTATAATACACTTTTAATTTTAGTCTTGATAGGAACTTTTAACAATCTGCCTACTTTAGCTATAAAGATAATTTAAAAACTGAAAAATTATTAGTTTAAATATCACAAGCAATTCAAGTCTTCAACAACTTAATCTTTATAATTTTCAACAAAAAAATAGATGTCAAAATTGTAATTAGTTTTAAAATAAATAAAATAAAGGTAAAAAATAAATGAAAACAATGAGAAAGAATAAATGCGAAAAGAATAAGAAAACTAACACATTTTTTAAACACTGTTAGTATTGTGTCTATAAATAAAGGGGACAGAAATGGTTTTTTTGGGGGGGGAGTTTATGTTGGCAATGAAGACTTGTAAATTTTTAGAAGTATCAATGGAATAATAAATTGAGTAAATAATCTTTGTTCTTATAATAGAAAATAAGTAAAAGGGGAAAATATTATCAAATTTGATAATAAAAAAGCTATTACTCGTTGGTAAAAGAAGCCTTTCAAACCTCTGAAAATAAACACAAAGAATGGCAGAAAAAACGGAGAATTCTAAGCATATAATCAATCTTTATATTTTTCTCTGAACATTAATATGAAGTTGTGGAATCAATACACGTGTGGGTGATGAAAGTAATGAAAGTAGAGGAAAGAGGACAAACAATTGCAGATAGGAGAAAGTGTACAAAACTTCAGTGTGCGCAAATAAAAATATTAATTATGAATAATAATAATACTCTAGTAAAATGTACTGATTTTCTTATTAAAAATGAAATATACATGAAAAGTAGAAACTGAAATCTAAGTATTTTTTGAAAAATGAAGATTTAAAAGATAATAGGTTACATTCTTATTATAAAAAAATAATTACATTAAATTTTATGCTCAGCTACAAGCCTACTGCTATAAACAATAAATTAAAGATTTATGCAATATAAATAATTTTGACGAAATGCAAAACATTAGAATATTTTAAATTTTAAATAAAAAAGAAATTCAATAAGTAGCTTGAGAGTAAAATTTTGGAATACAACTTTGAAACTTTGTACCCTTCCTCTTTTTTCTAACATTACAACTCAAAATGTATTGTAGGAAAAATATTTTTGTAATTAAAGTTGGCTGAAAAAGAAACTTAACAAAGGTAAGTAAGCAGTTTAAAATAAAAGTAAATAAAAAATTTTTAAATCCAATTTTATTTTGAGTACGCTTGATTAAATTTCTCGGCAAAAGTAAAGATAATTTTGTTACAATCATTTTTATATTTAGAAGCTATTATACTACTTATCAGGTAGAAATCTTTTGAAGATTCAACATTAAGATTTGTTATATTGTAACCAATTTCATCATTAAGTTTTTCATTGTTTTTTAACTTCATCAAAACTGTATTGATAGTGTTTGCCATTAGATATGTGAAATCCAAAGTAGAGGGGAAGATTGAGACTCTCCAATCATATTTTTAAAAGTATAATAATAATAATACAAACAATATTTCAAAATATTTTTTTAAGGGGGAAAAAAAAAAACTTTTGGCTAAATACATATTTGTCTTTTTCAATTCATATCATATCTTTCATTTAATACTGAGGTAAACTGGTGGATATGAAGTAGGAAGCAAGAACCGAAGCCAAACAAAACAAATTTATGTTGAATACTAGCATAACAACTATTCTTCTTGGCAAATCCGTTAATTCTTTTTAAATAAATAAAATAATTACCTCTAAAGTAATTGTGTCATCTTTGATATATCCCTTATCAGGATCCAACACATCACTCCATGCCATAAAATGGGAAAAGCCCCAATCATTTTCTTTACTGTAAAACAGGTGCTGAATTTCTGAAATAATATAGGAATGGTAAGTATTAAAAATACATAAATAATAATAAATAATAATAATAATAATAATAATAATAATAATAATAATTTATTACTTCTACTGAAAGGTTCTTGATTTTCCTTGATAGATAATAATCGTAGTTCAGCAGATGCATTGCAAGACCAAGAAGCAGATTCGCTTTCTCCATTGCACTGAAGGAAGAATCCTAGGGACCTTTGAGGTTGGCGATCTTGTGACTGATTAGTCCTAGGCATAACCATAATTTTCCAAGGTAAATTACGAACAAAGCATGGAGGGGAATACATAGTTTCTTTAAGACGAGAAAAATTGGGAACAGCAAAATGGAATGTTGCTTCAGAACGGGCATCATCTATGAAAAAAAAAAAATTAATATAAATATCAGTTAGTGACAAAAAAAATTTTTAAAATCTTTAAAAAATCACTTGGATTTTGTATTGTTGCAATCTTATGAAAGTAGTTTTCCTAATCACATTGTGCTTTGACTATATATATATATATATATATATATATATATATATATATATATATATATATATATATATATATATATATATATATATATATATATATATATATATATATATATATATATATATATATATATTACTCTACACCATATCCCACATAATGCAGGGTGGAGTCGATTACAGAAACTCTTAATATTCATGCAACTGTACATACAGAGAAGGAAAAAAACTGGTTAAAAAGGGTTCTTAGCCACTAGAACCACACAAAGAATTATTCTTCATTTTTCCTGACTGCATTAAACTAAAAATACTTTATCGACCAGAAGTTATCTAAAAATTTAAGTAATTTCCAACACAAAACATTTATTGTTAAAGTTATTTAAAATAACCTATATGCAAAATTTTGTTGCTTCACAGATAATTTATATTTAAAATTATTTAAAAGACCTGGCTCAAAAATGTTGTTGCTCCTCTTGAAAAAAATATATATATATATATATATATATATATATATATATATATATATATATATATATATATATATATATATATATATATATATAATATATATATATATATATATATATATATATAGGACCTAGTGTCTTATACGGTAACTAAAAATAAAACTAGTCTGAAAACTTTGCAACCCTTTTTTATTATCATAGAAAATAATTAAAAAATTAGTTTTAAAAATATAAAAATAAAAAGAACACATTTTTTTAGGTTTTAGCTTCACTGTCATTTTTGTGTATATATATATATATATATATATATATATATATATATATATATATATATATATATATATATATATATATATATATATATATATGGTACTTACGTATTAACGCCACCGCACTAGAATATAATGTGAAGCTTAGAAACTTTAATTGTAGAAGGTTTAATTTTAAATGTAATTTTAGATTGTTTAACACGCTCACGCAGTTATCTTTTGGATTCCTTGTTGCTTTGTTGTTTGCTGATTTTTGACGCCATTTTTTTAGTGCCATACGAAAATGCGTATTTGGGATTTGCCAAAAACAGAAGAAGATGCAATTTTATTTTTTCAGGAGCGAAATATTTTACCAAAAGAAAGAAAATGTACCAATTCCCATGACATGAAACTTTATTTTGGTAAACGTAAGTTTTGGAAATGTAATTCAAGACAGTGTAATCAGCAAGTGGGACTTAGAAAAGACAACTGGTTTGAGGGAAGCAGAATTCCATTTTGTTCAGCTTTGAGATTCATCTACTGCTGGTGCGAGGAGTTGACGTCGATTAAATTTTGTGAAAAGCAACTTGATTTATCGGATAAAACTGTTATAGATTGGAACAATTACATGCGTGAATTATGTGTCTTGGATATGGAGAATAAACCAAGAAAGAAGGTAGGTGGACCAGATTGCATTGTTGAAATTGATGAAAGTTTGTTTACTAAACGTAAAAACGTAAAAATAATTGTGGTCGAGTATTACCCGAACAGTGGGTGTTTGGTGGTATATGTAGAGAAACAAAAGATTCGTTTGTTGTCACTGTTCCTAATAGAACTGGCTCTACCCTTCTTGATAAAATTATTGAAAACATTGCAGATGGTAGCACAATTTATTCTGACAGTTGGAAAGGTTGCCAAACAAATAGAATAGAAAGAGAAGGATTCCTACATGCTAAAGTAAATCACAAATACAATTTTATAGCTCCTGATAAGGGAGTTCATACACAAACAGTTGAGAGAATGTGGGGTAGTGCTAAATGGAGGAACAAGAGACATAGGGGTACAGCGAGACATCATTTGGAATCTTATTTATCAGAGTTCGTATGGCGACAGCATCAAGTGAAAGAGAATAGAGACTGTTTTGAATCTATGTTAAAATCTATCTTGGCCCAATTTCCACCAAAATTAGATTGACTAATTTGTTTTTAAATAAAGTGTTTTGAATTTTGAAAGTATTTTGATTTTAAATATATTCCTAAATATATTTTTATTATATATATATATATATATATATATATATATATATATATATATATATATATATATATATATATATATATATATATATATATATATATAATAAAATAGAATAAAAATAAAAATAAAATAATATAACTAAAATTACATTTAAAATTAAACCTTCTAAAATTATACTTTCTAAGCTTCACATTACATTCTGGTGTGGTGGCGTTAATACGTAAGTATACCATATATATATATATATATATATATATATATATATATATATATATATATATATATATATATATATATATATATATATATATATATATATATATATATATATATATATATATATAATATATATTCTGAAATGTCTTTTAAAATAGTATGAAATAAATTTTTTTCCTTCTCCAAACATATTCACATAAATATGATTTCAACATATTTCTTCTAGTTCCACACTAGAAATTAATAAATAGAAATTAACCTAACCTAACCTAATCAACCTAACCTTGTACGAAGCATAGAATGATTATTAACACAACTTAAATTTAGGAACTATTTCAAACTTCTGAAAAAATTTCACTGCATCAATTTCGTTTACTATATGTTTATCTAACCAACTCAAATTATACTCAATATTCATTTTTATTTCTTTAATTATTATTCTATATTCCTCCTCAATAAACTTTACAATAAGAATAAAGTTAAAAAAAAAAAAAAAAAAAAAAAAAAAAAAAAAAAAAAAAAAAAAAAAAAAAAAAAACATGTTTTTTTTTTTTTTTTAAATATTTAAAATGATATTTAAAAAAATATGTAAGGAATACCAACATTTCATATACTATTTTTTCTCCATTCCCGTATATTCCTTAAGAACCTATATATATATATATATATATATATATATATATATATATATATATATATATATATATATATATATATATATATATATATATATATATATATATATATATATATATATATATATATATATGTTCAAGTGTACTTCAGGGAACAAATTTGAGTGTGAGAAAAATCCTTGAAAATTGAAGGTGAAATTGAAATCATAAATATATTAAACCTTATTTTCACTTTTTAAGCTTCACATTACAGGAGTATATATATATATATATATATATATATATATATATATATATATATATATATATATATATATATATATATATATATAATATATATATATATATATATATATTTAAAATTTTTAAGGTAAATTTAATTTTTCTCAAATTTATTGAAAATTGTTAGGGTATTTTTTAGTTTCAGAATTTGTTCCCTCAAAGACACTCGTGCCCATATATATATATATATATATATATATATATATATATATATATATATATATATATATATATATATATATATATATATATATATATATATATATATATATATATATAATGTTAATGAAGCTAACATTAAATAAGTAGGTATGGCTAAAAATATGTCAAAAAATTATCATAATAATAATTTTCCAAATATAGGTTTGTGTAAATAAAAAATTTTAAAATATTTTTTTGTTTCCAGTCAATTTTTAAGTTTAGAATCTGTCTCTCATTACAGTCACAAAAAAAAAAAAAAAAAAAAAAAAAAAAAAAAAAAAAAAAAAAAAAAAAAGGGAATTAATGAAGAGTTTGAAGTAGTAGTTGTATTTGGTTTTCATATTAATTTCTTTATGTCAGATTCCAAATAACGATATAAACTAATCATGAGAGTGAGTCTAGTTTTTATTAAAAATTTTCTCTCTCTCCCCAATATTTCATATATTTTAAATAATAAAAAAAAAATTTAAGTCAAAATATAAATAATTTCTTTTAACTAAATTATATAGGATTAAAATCTGTTACATACATATAAAGAATAAATATTTAAGTTATGTAACTGCACAAGTTTATCTGCAATGATCATAATTATTACTTCAGTTTTGTTTTAAACTAAAATTAAGACTAGAAATTCGTAAAAATCTACTTGAACATCTCAGTGCGATGTATAACAGATTACTACTGTACTAAAAAAATTGTGATTGAATTCAAAAAAAAAATTCAACAAAGTTTATATAGGGGAATACTAATTTTAAACATACCATCATCCATTTCTGCATCATGCTGTATATTTGAGGAGGAAACTTCCTGTGATTCTCCGTTCATGTGTTCTTCTTCAGTATCAACCAGTACTCCCCCAACCATGCCTCTGCCATCTCCAACGCTATCATCACCAACTTCTTCTAGCAATTAGTATATATATATATATATATATATATATATATATATATATATATATATATATATATATATATATATATATATATATATATATATATATATATATATATATATATATAAAATACACTTGGGGTGCACTGAATTATCAGTTCATATTGGATAATTAGTACTATCATCCTTTTCAGCTGAATTAATCACTTAAGTCTGTTAGCCCGGACATGGAATGTTTTTTTCCTTTTACTTAAATTTTTTCCTTATCTTTGCTAGCAATAAGAAAACACATTTTTCCAATAATTAACCCTGCAACACAAACTATCAATTTATTTATGTCAATAGCAATGATGAGAAGTAACATGTCTAATTCATACTACTGTTGAAGAAAATATTTTCAGCATATTTTAAAAAAACTTTTGTTCTTTTTTACTACATCCTTTACACTATCTTATATTCAAACTGAAATTCAAGAGATCAGATTCAATATTAAAATACTAGACATTAAAAATACTGAAAGAGGCAGAAACTTTGAAATTAGAGGAGATTTAAAAGCCACCAAGCTAATTCAGGGAATGATCAGGAATCTGCAAATTCATCTTTGACTTTCTCAGATTTTTTTCATGAATTAAGTGTTGGTACAAAAGAAAGGGGTGAATCACTAGGATAACAAAGATAACATAGCAGCAAGCAACACCTTTACTTTTTTTTTTTTAATATCTCCTCTAGTGGAAAAAGACCTTTACTTGTTTTTAATATCTCCTCTAGTGGAAAAAGAACAAAGGCCAACCAACTTCCACAAAAGCTGTGGAAACACCAGAAACCTGGTTAAGTTAAAGGCTAACATGTCTCAAAACTGAAAATGTTCTCAATTTTTCTAGACCGTGAATCAGCCAAATTCGATTAGTTTGTGGCCAAGATCAGCAATAAGTAACAAGTGCCTGATTATTATTTTTTTGTAACTTTTCTTATTTACTTTCATATTTGTATACATTTAATATGCATAGGACTGACAGTTGGAAAGGTATATGCTCTCCATCCATTAGAACATTAGACAAATTGAGACAGTTAGAAGCCAAATAGGCCTATTGGGAATGGCCCAGTCAAAACAAATAATAATTCTAATACTAATATATGGAACAAAGACTAGGACTATCCTATTCCTAGTTATCAGTTCATTCATGCAAAGTAAGATAAAAGTAAAACTAAGCCCCTACATATATTCAGTAAACCTAACTAATGACATTATACAACTAATTACACATGCAACATACAATGAATCAACACCCACTACAAAATTGCCAGTTAGGCTTAGTCGAAGGCTGATCTAAAATTCATAGGCTTAGACACAAGCTAGTCTAAAAATCCATATATACCCACCAATTTGGCTTAGAAAGTTATATTATGATACCTAAACCATCCATATATCTAGCCCCCTCTTAAATGCTGCAAGAGAATCACAGTCAACAATCTCCTGTGGTAAGCTATTCCAAAAATTAACAACTCTATTACTGAAAGTATTTTCTTAGATTGAGATGGCATGACTTTCTTTTTAATTTTATCATGTCCTCTAGTTTCTCTTAAATGGTCCATTAAAAAATATTTTTAAATCTCAGTATTATTGTCAGATACAAATATTTTGTAACCTTGTATCATATCCCCTCTGAGAAATCTCCTTTCAACAGAGAATATTTCCAGCTCCTTCAACCTCTCCTTATAGCTCTTACTCTCGAAGCTAGAAATCATCTTTGTTGCTCAATGTTGTACTCTCTCCAGCATATCTATATCTTTTCTTAAATGAGGAGTCCAAACTTGTGAATGATAATCTAATGCTGACCAAACATAACTATTATATAGCTTGCTTGTAACTTTTCTTTTGTAAACTAAATTGAGATTTACTATACCTCACATCTTAGCTTTATTCCTTACTTCCAAACACTGATCACTTACTTTCAGTTGCTGGTAATAATCGCCCCCTAAATCTTTTCTTGATCCAGTCTCAAGCCAATCCATATTTGTATCATAATTAAAGCTGCAGTCCTATTTCCAACCTCTGAACTTCCTGTCACAACATCCTTGGCCCAACCTCTCACAGCATTCTGCCTGGGTAAGTACCTAGTCTCAACTACTAGCTCTCAAGAGATCAATTCACTAAACTTTCTCACTTCCTTTTTTAAAAATTAAACCCTTTCAGTCACTTAATATTAGTTATAGGAATATTTATTTATTATTTAATAATCTTAAAAATATTAGAAGAATATTAATAACTTAAAGTATTATTTTATCTCATTGAAAGGAGGTAAATATTTTTAATATTAAGAGTATATATGTGCCCACCAGCAAGCTCCAGCATCAGTGAAAGAGAATTCAAAGTAGGGAAAGCAATTCAAAAAGACAGAATCAAATTATTGCGAAAGAATATAGAAATGCTACTATTTTTAAAATACAATCTTAGAGCAGCAATAAGTTCAATATCACTGACTTCTGTTCCTGAACATTTCACTCCCCCAAATTCTAAAACTTATGATGTAAATGTTCAAAAAGATTCTGATAGTGAAAAGTAATTTAAGAGAATGAATTGTTTGTTTTCTCTTTTTATGATGCATTCATTTTGCCTAACCCAATATGTAACAAAGGAAAATTGAAATTAAAATTTAATTTTCTTGTATTTAGTTTGATTTAATCCACCATTAATAATTATAATTTGCCATTAACCCTGGCAGGGAAACCCCGGTTTTCCCTGATTATTAGCCAGGGACCAGGTCAGTCCATACAGATAGCTAAAAGAGTTTTTTTTTTTTATTCAGTACAAATATTAATTTTTTAAAAATTTTTTCACTTAAATATATGTACAATACATTTCAGCATATTTTCTCTTTATATTTTCAATATAATTAAAATACATTTCAGCATATTTTCTCTTTATATTTTCAATATAATTAAAATACAAAGACATAGAGAAAGACTAAGAATGAGTTACACGAAATCAAGCATACTGAAGATTCTTTGATTTTGGTGAGACATCCCTGTAACAATTAATAGCTGATCTATATAAAAAAAATATATATATATATATATATTTTAAAATCAAATTTAATATCATTTAACTAATTGAAGCTATCACTTAGTTTAATTAATATTATAAAGGTTATATGTAGGAATATATATATAATAATGTATAAATTAAACAATTTTAAAAGACTTTGATGGCAGCTATGATAAAAACATTGGAACCACTGAAATTATGATAACTGAAATAATTAACCTGCTTCATTTAAAACAAAGTAAAATGATCCATTAAAATTTGCAAACCATTCTGAGTAGGAATATTTAAATAAGGTATATATGTATTATAATAAAAAAAGGTGTTAGCCTAACTTCCAAATGTTTAATTCATATGACAATTTAAAATTACAGCAGCAAAAATTGAAAATAGAAACTTCAATCTTCAATTTTCCCAGCTGCAAACAAAAAATTACTTCAACAAAACTCATGAGATACGATTCAAAGGACACTTGCTTTAACAACCTTCAAAATGCTTATAGAATCTTGGCTTATGAATTACCCCCTACATTATATATATATATATATATATATTTTTTTTTTTCACCTCTGGTGGGCAAAGGCCAGAGGCCTACTAAAATTCCACCAGAGTTAGGGAGGAAGACGGGATCCTAGTCAAATCAAAGGCCAACATGACCTGATACAAGACATTTGAAGATGCGTAGGTCATGGGAAGTTGGGAAAATAGAAGAAGAGTGTGTGTTCCAGACTTTACCAGTAGAGTACATGTTGGACAGAGCATAGGGGTTAAGTCTGGGGTCAGAGAGTTGGACAGAGAAAGGATGAGACTGTGTAGAAAGTCGAGTCGCACAAGGCCTTCTCAGTGGAGGAGGTATGCAACGAGAGAGTTCAGAAGAGCAGTGTAAATTGTAATAGCAATAGTATAGAGAGAGAGTGACGCAACAATTCGATGGGTGAGACTGGAGAGAATTAGTGAAAGGAGGAGAGTTGATAAGACGAAAAGCCCTAGACTCCACCTTCTCAAGAAGAACTGTGAGTGGAACCACCCCAGATGTGTAACTCATACTCCTTACAGGGGCGAACAACAACCCTATATAGAGCAACCAACTAGGGTGGAGTGAAGAAATTCTGAAGTCGCCTCAGAACACCTGACCTCTTAGAAGATGCTTAGAGAGAGAAATAATGTGTTGTTTCCAAGAAAGATCACAAGAAAAAGAAACACTGCAAATATTAAGAAGAGATGAAGGCTTGAGTTGTGTGTTTCAAAGAAGATATCATAGTTGTGTGGAAGATTGTGTCAAGTAGAAAGATGGAGGAGTTTGAGTTTTTGAGGCATTGAAAACAACCATGTTCTCACTGCCCCAATTTGAAATACAAGATAGATCAGAGGTCAGCTGCTCCAAGGCAACCTTCCTTGTGTCTAGTAGCTGTGGTTGAGAAGTGCGCCTTTCAAATTGGAAAGAGTAATGAAGGGTGGAGTCATCAGCATAGGAGTGGATAGATGAAGTAACAGAGAGGAGGTCATTAATGAAAAGTAGAAAAAGTGTTGGGGAAGGACAGATCCTTGAGGAACACCACTATTAATAGATTTAAAGGAAGAGCGGAAAGGAAATCAGAGAGAAGGTCACAGAGAGAAGGATTCCGAAAGAGGGAAGTTTGGAAATCAAATATTTGTGCCAGACTCTATCGAAAGCTTTCGATATGTCTAGCGCAACAGCAAAAGATTCACCGAAATGCCGAAGGGCGGAGGACCAAGATTCAGATAGAAGGGAAAGGAGATTACCAGTAGAGCGTTTCTTACGAAAGCCATTCTGGCAATCAGAGATAAGATTAGAAGAATTGAGATATTTCCAAATCTTCCTGTTAAGGATAGATTCGAAAACTTTAGAAAGAATGGAGGTTAAAGAAATGGGATGATAGTTAGAGGGTTGAGAAGGGTCCCCTTTATTCGGTACAGGCTGAATGAGAGCATGTTTTCAGCAAGAAGGGAAGGTCGAAGTAGAAAGGCAAAGACGAAAAAGTTTACCAAGGCAGGGTGCAAACTCAGAAGCACAAGTTTTGAGAACCACATGAGGGATACCATCAGAACCTTACGCCTTCTTAGTGTTAAGCTTAGAGAGAGAAGAAATGACGTCTTTAGAAGAATGTAGGTACATTGCTAAGTTCCAAACATATTAAAAGCACAATATATATTACCATATTATATTATAGTTTTTACCATTGAATAAATTTAATTGGTTATAAAGTATTCATATAAAAAATTAACAAAGGGTAAATCTATGCTAATGGAGAGCAATTAGGTATAACCTTGCTAATGCTGGTTTTCTCAGTATATATATATATATATATATATATATATATATATATATATATATATATATATATATATATATATATATATATATATATATATATATATATATATATATATTTTTTTTTTGACCTTTATTTGTTAAAAAGAATAAAAAGTTTGTAAAATGTTACTCCACCTCATTCAGCATTTCAATATATTAATTATTTGCTAGTGAAAATAAAGTTACCGATTAAATAAAAAAATAAAAAATTTGCAAAAATTTATTTTTAAAGTATCTCAAATATCTAGCAACAACATTTCCACTTATGAATTAAACAAAATTTTTTTTCAAAAAATTGAGGAAATATGAAACTGTAAACAGTTGATTTAATCATACTTATTAATATCAATATTTTTTAGGATGCCATTCTCTGTATTAAAGGCGTCAGAATATTTTAGCACAGTCTGCCTTATTATAACATTTTATAACAGGATTTATAGCACTTTATTTTTAAATTTATTGAATTTAAATTTTAAGCAAAATTAAAGTTTTTCTTTAATATAAATTACATTTTCAGTTTATATTTTAAATAACTAAATACCAAGTAAAACAAATAGAAATATAAACTGTATAAATACAAAAACTAAAATTGAGAATATAGTTTCTTTATAAAAAAATTAAGTTATTATGCAGGGTTCGACTCTTACCTGGTACTTGCTTATTATTCAAAATATAAATTAGAAATGAAATATAAATAGAAAAAAAAAAAAAAAATGGGTTGGAAACTCAAATTCAATAAATTTAAAAAGTTAAAGTACTGAAAATCCTGTTATCATATAATTTGGTCGACTACACCAAATATGCCTATGTATTATTGATATAAGGAGAAAATGACATCACAAAAATTATCCATGTTAACGTATCAATATTTCATATTGTTGCTAGATATTTGAAATATTTAAGTACCATATATTTTTGCACTTTTTATATTTATTTTGGTTAGGTCTATTTATTGGCCATTAATGTATATTTACTCTTTTAAGTCAAGGTTAGGTTGCAAACTAATTTTTTAGATTTAATAATTTACATACTTGCATTAGTATCGATATATTTTATGATTACCTTCCTCTGCCCAATTTCTTACTTACATGTTATTAAAATTATAGATGAAACCCAAGCTATAAGATATTCAAGATATATTTTTACTACCTTAGTTTATTTTAAATTAGCCAATTTGATTTTCCAAAAAAATTTTATTTTTCTTCAATATATTTTACATTTCCAATTTTTATTTAGAATAATTGAATACCAGGTAAGAGACAAACTCAGCATATTTACCAAATAAATATTTAAAATTTACTTTTTAGGGTGATTAGTTTTTACCCTGTTTATATATATATATATATATTATATATATATATATATATATATATATATATATATATATATATATATATATATATATATATATATATATATATATATATGGCTTAGGTGTAGATTGTTTCTGACTTTCGATATTTTTTATATATTAATATTTTTTTATCGATATTTTATTTTAATTGATACTTTTATACCTATAATTAGCCCTAGGCTACTATGTCGTGCAAACGTTCTTGTGTACGTTAGTTCTCTTTTACGGTAAATTCTCGTATAGGTTAGGCCTCTTTTTACGGCAATTTCGGTAGTTCAGGTTATGATAAGTCGAATTAGGTTCTGCTAGAAAAGTAAGTTATAATAATTGTGTGTATGTCTAGTGTAATAGGGCCGTAGACCTCTAATTCTCGGCAAAGTTCTTGTTTATTTATGTTAGGCCTCTCCGATATTTTCAGACAATCAAAAGTCAGAAACAATCTACACCTTTACCTATATATATATATATATATATATATATATATATATATATATATATATATATATATATATATATATATATATATATATATATATAATCAAAAAGTCTGGGCATTTACTTTAAGTATAGGCCTTTGATTTCTACCAAATCGGGAAAAACTCTGCCTATCAAGCTACCAAAATATTTAATTTCGGTAATGGATAAGATATTTGGTCAAGCTGGATGACTTATATTTAACAATTACCTTCAAAATTGTTAACAACCTTTATACACTCTAAAGTAACAATAAAACATGCTTGACAAAAGATATCCTACCTTCTTGAGTATCCATTAGTTCCAAATCTTTATCTGGGGTTGGGGGCTCAGTAATGTGATTCATGTTGGGTGATGAAGAATCCTTTTCCAAAAGAGATACAGTTTTGGGTGAAGAATCCGTGGCTAGCAGCAACAACTCACCACGGGGCCCTCCTCCTCCTCCAGCCCCTGCAGAAAAATGCTTTCCTCGCTTGCCTCCTTTACTATCGCGGCCTCCAGGACACCCGTTTTTCCCTGATATAGGAACTTTGAGAGCGTGCTTGCTCGCTATACGCCCAATGTCTGCAACTTACCCCCGTCAAAAGGGGTAGCCAAATAATCATATATCCCAAAATCACAAGAAAGAAAATACGATTTCTATTACTTTAAGCTAATGCCAACATTTATTATTATAATTATAATATCAAATACCGGTGGTCCATTCTAGGACTACTCAAAAACTTTATCGAAAAGAAACGATATGCTTTTAAAAATTAAATAAATTATTAATGTGTTCTTAAAAATCATAAAATATTTCATAAAACAAAAAAGATAATTTAAAAATTACACAATGTTCTAAATAATTTTAAATGTATAGAGAAAAAATTTTGAATTCAAATCATAAAGCTTTACCGAATTTAGCAAAAAATTATTGGAACACATTAAGATAGGCCAAACAATCACAATAAAAGTAAGATGGCGCTCTCCATAAAAGCCAAATATTAAGAACCAATTCTCACATATATTCTACTTTTGTTACATACGGGGAATAATGAAAAAATTAAAAACAAAATTACTTAAAAATAATTAAATTATAAATTAAAATATTTATCTACTTTAATTCCATTAAAATTAAAAATTATCACAAACATTACTGTAGCGAGAAATTTCGTACTTCTTTCTTCCTTTAAACAAAATTACAAAAGAAGTTGGATTTCGTTTTTACATTGGAAAATCTACGCAATACTGATAGAGTTACACAAGAAACCACAAGTTTGAAAACATGCGTTATAAGAAAAACAAGAACAAAATAAAATGAAGACTACAATCGATAGAGGCTAATCTTTTCACATTCGAAATCAAAATTTTAAAAGAAATTGATATATGCCAAAATATAATTGTGAAAATTAATTTTAATAGTTAATTATAATTATGATATAACTAACATCATTGTAGATCAACGACGATAGTAAACGGGGGTAAAAGTAAATATATATAAAAAAATGTGTAGTATCAAACCTCATAAAAGACTCTAGATCTAAACCAAATGCATTACATTTTTTATGCTATTAGAAAAAAGATTAAATATATAATGTAAGCGTTATAGAACATTTTGAAAGTGACCTGAAGATATTGAAAGAAATTATAAATTTGAAAATTAAAACTTTTAAAAATGTGGGATATTTTGTAGAATATTTACCTGCAATGTTGAACTATTACAATTCTTGAAGTATATTACTGATTGTGTTTACAACGGGGACCTGTTGATTTTATTTATTTAGATTCTAGTAAATAATTTCATTAAGTTTATCAGTGCAAGGCTGGTGCATAAATTACCACAGCATGGTATAGGTAAATAAATAAATTAATAATTGATTGTGTAAACGAATATAATTTGTAGCCCTTAACGGCTATAAATTATCATCGAAAAGGATAAAATCTCGGCACCGATGACGACCAGAAAGTTGAGAGAAGTGGAAGGGTTAAATATGCGAAATATCCGGTGCTGTGGGGGAGGTGTCAGTACAGAGGGAGTAATTGAAAGGTCAGTTTCAATAGCAGCCTATATTGATTAGCCTGGTGGTTTCCCTAAAAGTTACAGGGGGACACACTTTCCTGAATTAGAGCAATTAGTTCTATGATAATAGCCCATTCCTCCTGCTGGAGGAAGAATGAGGACGAGACCTCGAATGTTTTGTAGAGCGAGGAGGATGAAAGGGGTTAGCAAATAGGAAAAATTGCTGCTTGGAAGCTATCATGTCTTTCATCTTGGCCTCTAAACTAGCCATCCTGATGGAGAGATCCTGTTGGGGAAGCACAACAATAGCAGAAACAGTTGCTGAAACAGAAGGTGCAGGAGAAAATGGGAGTTAAACAGGTGGTTGTGTTGAGGGTGCCAGCGGGTTAGAGAAAGTAGTAGAAAAGGTAGAGGTAGAAGTGGAAGGTGAAGAGAGAGAACAGGTGCTCTTAATTCGCTCCGCTGTAGAAGCGATCTCTTGATAAGGTGTTGAGAGGCTAAAGCTGCAACAATGCCCTGAACTGAGGGAGGCAACTTATTAATGAAGAGGGCCCTCACTATTCCCAGCTCTGTGTCAGTTGGTGGAGTACCGACAAGTCCCATCGTGTGGGTTAAGAGCTGTCGTTGGGTTCGATTCCCTAAGGTTTCTCCTTGTGAGAGATGAGTGAATCTCTCTTCAGAGGTGTTGGCCGCACGCTGTAGGATGACCAACCTCAAGGAAGAATATACAGGAGGTCTGGGGAAATAGCTTGTGTAGGCCTGGTAATAAGGAGAGCAGTACTCTATACTTCTGTGCAGGAGTAGAAGAAAGGGGGCAATACTGCATCCAAATGATCCATAAAAAGTTCCGGGTCATCTGGGATATACCGAGGAAGATGTAGCATCTGTGTATCAGTGTTACAAGGTGGAGGTGTTGTAGGTATCGAATTAGTATCATCGGTCATCATACCAGGTCATGTACATATAAGGGGGAAAAATGTTGAGAGAGAGAGAGAGAAATATGCGAAAATAATGTAAGGCAATTTCTTTTTTATGGTCATTATATCTTTAGGGAACCTTTCAATATGTTCGTTGGAAACATCACTGCAGCTCTCAGGATAATAATGTGCATTCGAATCTAGGAAATGCACTTTAAAAACATATTACATATTAAATACCCATATGCATTTTTCATTTGTTGAACCAGTTCTTTGTAGTTGATAGCTCGTTCTCCTCCCAGAAAATTTTGGGTTACCTTCTTAAACAAGACCCCACTACTCTTTCATTTGGTGCAAAGCACTGTTCAAAGTTTGAGTATTTTTGAAGGACCCAGAAACACGCCCACCTTTATTTTTGCTACGGAAAGACATGCAAACTATTTTGAATGGTACCTAAATCATCTTTAAACGAATCCATTTCTTAACAAATTGTTTAATATGGCCTAGCTTGATGAGAAAAGGCGGCAGAAGAACGTCTTCACTGGCTACCAATATCTCATTCTCTATATTTTTTCTTCAACTTTCCAATTACGTTGAGGTCAAATCTTTCTTGCATTCAGTTACATTTTCTACACTATTTGTTTCATTGTCTTTTTTTGTTGGTCTTGTAGGTACAGGAAGAGTTTCGTAGTGTAGGATTGATTTGATTGCAAAAGGATAATTGGGGTACACTATGTGTTTCTTAGATTTTCAATTCGTAAAACCATGAACATTTGTCTAATAAAAGTATCGCAAACAATATGTGGTGCCAAGTCCATCTGCTGATCCCAAGTTCTATTCCAAAATGATATTTGTGGGCCATCTTTACAAAAATTGGCGAAATCCTCTTCCTATGCTTAGCAAACGTTGACTCTGCAGAAATAGCAAAAGTTGCAGGCATATTCTAGAAGTTCTGCGATTAGGCATTTTCTAGAAGATATATATATATATATATATATATATATATATATATATATATATATATATATATATATATATATATATATATATATATATATATATATATATATAAAAAAAAAAAAAAAAAAAAAAAAAAAAAATAAAAAAATATAAAAAATAAAAACATCATGTAGACAAGCATTACTTATTTCATCTAGCAAGAATGCCAGGTTAATTAAACTCAAGATTTCACACCCTTTCTGTGTTAGAATCTGACTTTTTTACTTCTATGGCTGAAGAGATTTCTGTAAAAAAAAACAAAGATGGAAAGTTTTGCATATTTTATATACTAGAGGTGCAAGAATAATATTTAAGTAGAGTTTAACAATGACTTGATTTTTAACATACTTCTGCTTGCAAAATGAATGCCAACACCTGAAAATGAAAACAAATGAAATACAAAATTAATTGTTGCGAACTGTTGTTGAGCAAATTTCACTAGCTTTATCACAGACTTAAAAATATTAGTTAAATTAGACATATATTCTTGTTTAGCTCAAAAAACTGTGATTGATAGAGCATTTCTGATTTCAGATTTGAATTTACCACATGAAAACCCTTTGGTAGTATATATTCAAATAATAACATTTACCCTTGTAGAATAGTTAAGTATCAAAGATTTAATTGATCCAGATTCTGAATATAATCAAAGTTTATCCAACATTATAAGATAAACTTTAGTATAACGTGAATTAATTCTAACCAATATAATATTTTTGCAGTGATAACCTATGGAAACTCTATATACTTTCGCTTTAGATCTATTGTATATAAAATTTCATCCATTTCTTAGTTTTCAGTAAACTTTGATTTGCATTCATAATGGGTAAATTTTATTAATTTCTCTATCATCAGTTTATAAAGTTGTTTTTCATCCAAATTGTTTTGACATTTTTTTTCGATGTGACATCATAAGCACGCTGTCACTTCAGGCACTAGCAACTTCGGGAATGTAACTTTAAAAAAACAACGAATTTAAATCAATTTCGTTTGTAAATTGACGTATTTTATTTCCCTTATTACCAAAATCTTTCATATATACCTCTTACTTTACGTCTACTGTTCTTAAATATATAATTGTTTAAGAAACTTCGAGAACCCACATTCTTCAAAACCAATTATAGTATGTGTGAAGTGTCTTACATCATTTAATAACTTTTCTTTTCCAGGTCAAATCTTTTAAATTCAAAGCAAAATTCAGTTTCAGATTTTTATAAAATTTGCTTTTGACGTGTTAAAAATCTTAGCGGTTATTTATTGATAGTGAAAGTAGTTCCCATTATCCATGATAGGTAGGCAAGGGATGTGTGACGTCGTTTTTTTTGTTTATGTGGCAAGAATTAATCAAAAAACTCAATAGGCCGATGCTGCCTGACGACCATTAAACACATAAAAGTAAAAGTAAGAATTAATCAAAGAGTCCCAGTAATAATACTTGAACTTAAAGATCTATCTGAGTCTCCCCTTTGCTGTCCTAGTGGACGGATGGGGGTTTCGACTCCCGGAGGTCGGAGTATGACGTGTGGTTCGGTTACACACAATGGCTGCTCCGGCCTTCGGTGTGGATTTAATTTGGATTACTAGTTGTTTTACTACGTGCCCTTATGGGCGAAGCATTTTTGAAGATTGAAGCAATGGTCAATAGGCCCCTGTTGCCTGACGACCATTGATTGGTAATAATTTGATATAGCACGAACCTCTCCTATTTTCACTATATTGAAAATATGAACTCCAAATATGTTTACATGCATTCTACACATACTTTTCTTTCTCGGTCGAGTAATATAAATAAATTATAAAAAGAGAAACTATTTAAAAAAAAGAAAAAACTGATATTTTTACTACGAATGGTGAAGCAACTGTTCTTCGACTGGCCTTCGTTTGTACAAAAATAGCAAAATCAATTGAAAAACAGGTTGCCATATTTGTCCTTCGACTGTTCCGTTATTTTTTTCTGCAATGTACTGTAATACAGTCTTCGATACTTGGAAATATTGATATTTCAAAACATCGATATATCAATGTAAATTTATTGAAATTCGTATTATTATTATTTAGCTTTCATTTCATTTATGCCTATTATTATTATTATTATTATTATTATTATTTTCTTTATTATTATTATTATTATTTATATTTTTTTTTTTTTTTTTTTTTTTTTTTTTTTTTTTTTTTTTTTTTAGTAGTTTTAGTATTTTTATAATTATTATTATTATTATTTACTTTTCTAGAGTACTTAATTCGACTTATCATAACCTGAACGACCGAAGATTGCCGTGTGATACAGGCCTAACTGATAGATGGAACGTTGCCGTGTGATACAGGCCTAACTGATAGATGGAACGTTGCCGTGGCATACAGGCCTACTGTCGTATTACACTATATATATATATATATATATATATATATATATATATATATATATATATATATATATATATATATATATATATATATATATATATATGGTGCAATACGGCAGTAGGCCTGTATGCCACGGCAACGTTCCATCTATCAGTTAGGCCTGTATCACACGGCAATCTTCGGTAGTTCAGGTTATGATAAGTCGAATTAAGTACGCTAGAAAAGTAAATAATAATAATAACAGACATAAATGAAATAAAAGGTAAATAATAATAATAATAAAAATATAAATGTCAAAAAATTGTATTGAAATATCGATGTTTGTATATATCGATATTATGATGTCGGTGATAAAAAAATATTGTGACTATATATATATATATATATATATATATATATATATATATATATATATATATATATATATATATATATATATATATATATATATATTAGTAGAAAATCTAATAAAGGATTTTTTCTTTTAAAAATTCACAATCGTAACTTATTATAGCGGTTAAACGCGTCTTAAAAATAAAAAACTCATACACGCACACGCACGTACACCTATACACACACATACACACTGGAAATTAGATAAAGCCTAGCCTATATACGTAGCCTATGAAAAAGGCCAATAATTGAATTAATAGTGTAAGCTGACATGGCTTTGTCTACATTAAATGTTGATGATGAGTGAAATAATTGTGAAAATACACTTAATTCCGTTTTTAGTTTTATGTGAAAGTGATGAAAATGTATTAAATATTCTTTATAAACACAAAATTTTGTATAAAACAAAAATAGTTTGCCATTTTCCCTTTCATTACATAGGAAACGGACACGTTTGCTTTTACATACGGAGACGCTCGTTGCCAGATCTATTTAAGAAGAAGGTTTTACCGGACAATTCCCGTCGTTTTTGCAGCATAAATATTATTTTTGTTTATGATTTTTTTGGGGGGTTTTCTATTTATTATGTATTTATATTACTCGACCGAGAAAGAAGAGTATGTGTAGAATGCATGTAAACATATTTTGAGTTCATATTTTCAATATAGTGAAAATAGGAGAGGTTCGTGCTATATCAAATCATTACCCATTGATTTACTACAAGTATACAAGTAAGTTAAAGATCTATCTCAACTTAAAACAGGACATTGTGGATTAAATACACATCTTCACCACAAAATATCAGATACTGATATTTATTCTTGCAAACTATGACACACTTCCTGCTAGATTGCCATGCATATAGTGTTCAAAGAGCATCCATAGTAAATATATATATATATATATATATATATATATATATATATATATATAATATATATATATATATATATATATATATATATATATATATACACATTTTTTTCAGAACTTACTATAATATATTTCTAGTGAATATTATATGTGCTACTTATATCTTATAGCTTGAGAAAAGAAAGGAAGGATTAAAAAATGGTAAAAAAAAAAAAAAGTCATTAATATTTTATTTTGTCACAATGCAAGCTGTAAGATAGTTTTTCATATCAGTGGATAATCTTGAAAGGATTTATTTAATTATAGAAAACAATTTTAAATAGAAATTGCCAACTTGGTAATATTTGATTTTTAAATTTTAAAAAGATGATGAAAACTACTTGAATTAATGTCAGAATTTTTTTTGACATTATTCCTTCATATATATATATATATATATATATATATATATATATATATATATATATATATATATATATATATATATATATATATATATAATATATATATATATATATATATATATATATATATATATATATATGGCTTAGGTGTAGATTGTTTCTGACTTTCGATATTTTTTATATCGATATTTTTTTATGTTGATATTTTATTTTGAACGATATTTTCCTGCCTATATTTAGCCCTAGGCTACTATGTCGTGCAAACGTTCTTGTGTACGTTAGGTCTCTTTTACGGCAAATTCTTGTGTAGGTTAGGCCTCTTTTTACGGCAATTTCGGTAGTTCAGGTTATGATAAGTCGAATTAGGTTCTGCTAGAAAAGTAAGTAATAATAATTGTGTCTATGTCTAGTAATAGTACCTCGTACCTCTGACAACTCTCTTGTTTACGATAGGCTTCTCCGATATTTTCAATTTTCGATATTTTTTAACAATCGAAAGTCAGAAACAATCTACACCTTTACCTATATATATATATATATATATATATATATATATATATATATATATATATATATATATATATATATATATATATATATATATATATATATATATATATATATATATACCATAAGATGGGGGAAAACTAGCCAAAATTTCAAAAATTTCAACTTTATTGAGTTTTGAATACTTGTAATTATGAAACTTAAAATTTTTTTTGTAAAAGTATTATTTTTAGGCATAACTTTTTTTTTTTTTTCTACCCATTTCAAATTTCAAAATTTTCATTAAAATGTAATAATAATATTTTATATAATATTATATATATATATATATATATATATATATATATATATATATATATATATATATATATATATATATATATATATATATATATATATATATATATATATATATATATATATATATATATATATATATACCTTGACCTTGACCAACCCAGGCTAAAAATCAGGGAAAACTGGGGTTTGGCTGCCAGGGTTAAAATGGGAAATTATACTTATTAATATTGGATTAAATCAAACAAATATAAAAAAATGAAAATTTTTCTTCATGTTTTTTTTTCAATATTTTCTTTTTCTCTTCTGTTTCTTTTGACCACTCCTCTTCTGCTAGTGAATGTTCATCTTTGTGTTTTGATTTTAGATACCCCCATAAAGATTTAGTTGAAAATTTTTTACTTGGAGCACCCAGAGGTCCCCTTCTAATTTCCTGACTGCAGATGTCACATTTAGTTATTTCGATCCTATCCTGAAACATTGTAAAGTATTCCCATACTCTTGAAGCTGATCTTTTAGCCGTAGTGACTGAAAGTATAAACAAAATAATAATTGTGAAATAATGTAGCTAAATGATAGAAGTTTGATACATAAAAATAAAATAGCAATGATATGTATAAATACAGGTTATATTGATAATTTTATATCTTACATTTTTTCAAACTTTAAGTTAGTGTCTTAACTAAGAAAACCTGTTGAATCACTATTGTGAATGAAGGAAAAATTTTTTTGCAAATTTTTGTACATTTTTAAAACTTTCATTATACAAAATCTGTAATTTTATGAATTTTTTTTTTGAAGAATATGCATATAATCATTAATTTAAGCGAATGTTGATTATTCTATTCCTTCCTTATAATTAAACAAATCTTAATTAAAATTATATCTAATTTTCTTAACCTAAAATTTCAGTGCTTTTGACCTCTTTACAAATTTTAGGCAACCCTAGCCAGAGCCCTGGCACTGGCCCCTGCAAAATTCCAGTCCCTGTCAGTCCCTATATGGAGCAAAGCATCATTCTTCTATGCATCAGAGGTTTTGGAAGAGCCTGTAGCAGATATGGCTAAATCTTCACTTAAGTACCACAGATGGTCACAGACTTTGTCAGTGCCCTAGTAACAACATTATGATTCAGTGACTTGTACTGCTCTAGGTTCTCCAACATGTCATTAATGGGTGCTTTCACTGTCACTGGAGTTTCAAATAACCTCTTGAGGTAGGTAGGTGGTGATATCAAAACATTTATCCTTCATAATGAAAGAACATCGTAAGAGGTCAAGTAGATTTGACTTTGAAAGATAAACATTTTAATCCAGTAAAGGCCATTGACTATCCACCTTTTCCAGTGGCATACTCCAGGAAAAATTATATCCGAAATCTTGTTGTAAATCACCATCAAGAAAATCCAAAGTGAGGATCAGGAAGTTACGATTATTAACTTGGATGGCAAACTTAATTAAAGCTGTACTTCAGTAAAGTGGACAATCTGCTTTTTTTTTTTTTTCTTTCCAAGATGCCATTATCATTGAATGAAGAAGCCTTCTTCTAGTCAATGAACTCTAACCTTTATTTGAAATTAGCTAAAAGTGCAATTTCAGGGCCAGAAGAGTTAAACAACAAATCTGAGTTCTGAGGTAATTACCAATTCCATCATATGATATTAACCCTTCCTGTTTCTTGCTGTATGTCCATCTCTTCATTACTTTTCTCCTTTCTCATTTCTTCAGATGTTCGGTGTTTTCCCTGCTCTGCTGCACTACAAGCAAACTGCATATTTTCTCCTCAAATATTCATCTTCCTCTCTGTTTGTTGGTCTTTTTAGGAAATATCTCCTCACAGACTGATAAGCTTCATTATGTTGGCACAAGTCTTACCGAATAGTACTTTCAGGTTGACTTGAAATACAGAAACTTGTATAATATATTTTAGATATGAGTGTTGTCTAACTTCTGCTGTCTTAGAACATACATAAGCATCATCACTGCCAAGTGAAGTTTGTAAAGTTCATTATCGAACCTTTGACCATTTTTTGGACACATAACTCCTATTTGGTTGAACCTACAAAAACTTTATGAGAATGCAAAAATGCTCAGCTCACCAAAATATACAAACCTGCAAAGTTTCATTAATGTATGTTCTGTGGTGAAAATTTTATGGCCAAATATAAAAAGAGCAAAAGTCTATGAATCTGGGAATTTCTGGACAACATTCAGCAAATGTAGCACATGGCTTGAGAGGACCCTTAATATTAAAATAAATGAATGAAATTTATGATGCTTGTGCTTTTTTGAATTTGTTCACGAGTGGAACAAACTGGGAGGGCGTGCATTGCAAATTTTGCAAACAAATTTTTCTAGGACACCCTATATATATATATATATATATATATATATATATATATATATATATATATATATATATATATATATATATATATATATATATATATATATATATATATATATATATATTAAGGGTGTCCCAGAAAAATTTATTGACTTGTGCTTGAAAGATAAAGATACTAACTTTGAAACATTACCTGGTATTATACCTAATTATCCTGATTCTTTGAATCGTATATCAGTACATTAAACTTTTAATTATATAGCAAACCAGAAATGCATCTCATATACAAGTATGAATATTTGTATGTGGTCTGGTCAATAATTACATACAGAATACTAAATAAACACATTCTTTTGATTATATACTTGATTATTTATCTGACCAGAATTGTATCCCATGTACAGATATGAATATCTGTATATGATCTATCGAATAAGGAGAAATATAAATTAATGCCCAATTATAAAAATCGATAAGGCACTTAAGTTATTGCAATTATTTAATTGATACTTTGAGAATAGTCAGAGCTAATAAAATATAAAAGCTAAAAAGGAAAAATATGAGTTTATCTATTATTATTATTATTATTATTATTACTATTATTATTATTATTATTATTATTATTATTATTATTATTATTATTATTATTATTATTATTATTATTATTATTATTAGGATCTCTCAGTTTTCTCACAAGAGAAATTTCTTTTGCAAGAATGGATTAACAGAGTGTTCAGCACTTCAGAATTTAAAGACAGCAAAGATGTGAGTAATATAAATATAATGTATATATATATATATATATATATATATATATATATATATATATATATATATATATATATATATATATATATATATATATATATATATATATATATATATATATATATATATATATATATATATATATATATATATATATATATATATATATATATATATATATATATATATATATATATATATATATATATATATATATATATATATATATATATATATATATATTAGGAAAAACTTATGAAAAAATACCTTGATGGCTGAAAAGTTTTTGAAAATGCTAATAATTTTAAATTAAAAACTTATTTTTATTATTTTAAATAATTATATAATGTGATATGCATTCTGAGGGGGCTGAAATGTTTGACTCCATGTTAAAGTTTAAATGAACAATTAATGTATTCTACATTACTCACAAAATTAACTCTTGAAATCTGATCAGCTGATTTATTTGTCCATCACTTAAAGTTTTCATAGCCAGATTGACAAGAGAGTTGCAAATCTTATGGGTTCTAAGAGTTTATTATATAGGGTTGAAGAGCTAGTAATGTAATTTTTTTCCCCTATTACAACTCTGGCTCCATCATTCTAAAATTGCTATACCCTGACTCCAGTTGAGACTCCGACCACTCCTATTCCATTTACAGTTAGGAAATCATTAACTGTTCATGAAGTATATTGAAAAATAATGTTTGTTACTAACCTTTATTTTCACTTATAATTACAAATATAAAATATTTTATCGTAAAATTTGATTCTTTGGTGTTGCTTTGTCTGTCCAAATATTTCCTTTTTTTTTTTTTCTTCTCTTGTTCCAGTGTAGGGGATAGTTGAAAAAAGAACAGACGCCTTTAGGGATTTTTAGAAGCTGGATTAATTTAATTGTGGTTAACCTGTATTTCTCTTTACCATGAATAAAACTTCTAAAAGATTTCTTATTGTAGATTTAGATAATTTCAAATCTAGAAAGGCTCATTATAAGCGGTTTGATAAGAAATGAAGGAATGAAAACTGGATAATGAAGCATATTTTTTTTTTGGAAACTCATAAATTCCGTGTGACATCCTTTTACTCTCATTTCTATTCTTTTTCACAAACTTTGTAAAAAAATGTTTATTCAAATCAGTCGAAGGAAATACCCAATGATTAAAATATCTTGTAAAAATAAAGAAAAGATAGGACCAAAGAACAGAAGAAATTTCAGTTTGAAAAATTAATTTCATTACATAAGAAAAATAAATTTAGAAGTAAAAATGGAAATCCCAAAGCTAAATACAAAATTTTTATTATTACAAGCAGAAGCAAAGATCAAACAAAAAATTTATAATAAAAATTAATCTTTTCAGAATGGAATTTCAAAATTGGAACAAATTCAAGAATTCAAAAAAATTTGGACCAAAAACAATTTCAGAATCAAAAGCAATTTAAAGATTAAAAAGGCCTATAGAAAAAGCAAAAAAAAAAAAAAAAAAAAAAAAAAAAATTAGAATATAAATTCCTATTGTATTGTTTACCCAATCACATAAAAAATAATCACTACTCTTACTTCATATTGTGTAAACTGGGTCTAAATATTTATCCTCTTTCTCAATTGTTGGAATATGACAAACTCCTTCTGTGGTTTGCTATCATAATTCCTGTTTTATAATTTTAAAGAGTTAAATTCCACATTCTGGAAATTTTTTTTAAATTCGTAAATATATGTTGAAACAAAAGAGTTAACTGATTACTTATTTTTTATAATTTTAATATTTATTTCTATTTGAGTGTTTGACCATCAATATGAGAGAGACTTTAGAACTTGATGAAAATTTTGGATGGAGTTAGTAAAAGGCCAGTAAGGATTTGCAATTACTGTTTGAGAGTTCAAGCACCTTAGTTTTGGTTAAAACAACAGTTGAGGTTTAGTGTAAGTTAGGTACTGTTCATCAAGGTGAAAATAAAAATAAAGACCACATTTGATGCAGAAATTAACAAAGTAAGGAGCTCCCGTACAAGACAAGTTGACAGTTTTGTAGTAATATTATTTTCACTCCCGAAGATGCAAACAATTTCATACAGTAATGTAAAATACTAAATTTTAGTAGTTTAAAAATACAATTTAGTTTAAAATAAACTTTAGTTGCATTGGAAATTGAAATTCATTATGAGCAGAAATAATTGCCATCATAAATGTTCAATATATAAATTGTCAAAGGGGTGAACAAAATCGTTTTTTACTTTAGGCTAGTGAGAAATGAATTGGGAAAAACTTATGAAAGTTTGGAATCTCTTAAGTGCAATGCAATCTGCTTCAAACTTGTACATATATTTTTCTTATTTCATTGAGTTTGGAGAGTTATATGATTTAAAGTTCTTAGCATGTTTTCATTTTATCTTAGTGCTATATATATATATATATATATATATATATATATATATATATATATATATATATATATATATATATATATATATATATATTATATATATATATATATATATATATATATATATATATATATATATATATATATATATATATATATAGGTTAAGCAGCAGGCTTCGTCATTGGTCATGAGACTGCAACTTGCTGTTCAGGAAGTGAATAGTAACATAGAAGAAATATGTTCACAGGTATTCTTTTTTTAATAAGTTTTTCTATTTGGTCATTTTGTTCGCCTCTTCCCTCCTCAGAGACTATGCAAAATAAGGTTTTAAGGTTTTCAGATGCTTTCAATGTCCTAGATTCTTACTTAATATTCAGGTATTATTATTATTATTATTATTATTATTAGTAGTAGTAGTAGTAGTAGTAATAATTGTAATAGTTGTTGTTGTTGTTATAGTTGTGGTTGCAGGTGTAGTTGTAGTCAGGGCTGCAGAGCCTGTAAATAAATTTGCGGCACTGACTCTGGTTCCATCATTTCAGTTCTAGTTTCATTTACACTTGCGGGGGTCAGAACCAAGGAGTATAAAAGACAAAAACTATATATATATATATATATATATATATATATATATATATATATATATATATATATATATATATATATATATATATATATATATATATATATATATATATATATATATATATATATATATATATATATCAGATTACAACAACAATGCCTCGTGTTTTGAGAGATGTTGAATCATTATCTCAGGAAGCAAGCATACTTAAAAATCAAATGACTTCGGTTAAGAAGGACATCGAAAATGTAAGTAACTGTTAATATTTTTATAAGGCTGTTTGTGCGGTGTCTCTGCTGCCATTTTTCTGACAGAGAAGCTCCCCATGTCATTTCATATTTTGTAATACTATAAAAGTAACTAGTTTGATTGAAACTTTTATTGTGACCCAACTAAATATGTAACGCCTTTTTATGCCTTTGTAAAGGGCTTGGACTTGTGTTAGTGGTCTTTTCTCTCTTTGTTAAGTTTCGATTTATTATATATGAATGAGAAGTTTTATGTTTACGTTATCAGTTGAAATGTTGCCTAATATTATATGATGTAAAAAAGAATAATATTGTTGATATTTAAATAATCATTGGGTTGAGAATTAAATATGAGGTATTATTCAAAATCTTAAGTAATTTTTTTTTCCTCAATCTTCTTCGCTTTTGTCTTGTTCCTTCATTATACTTTTTATTTGCTTTCTTTAAATCACATGAATTTTTTGCCTTGATGTACCTCCCAAAGGCTTCTTCAGGTTTATATTTTGCATGCTTTTGAAACTTCATTCAAAACTTTATTCACAGTAGCAATTATCTGGTAAATATAGGGAACTTATTTTACTTCTAAGCCTATGGAAATAAAAAGCTGTATCTCGACCTTGAATCAATTGTTGGGGTTTAATGGTAAGGCAAATTATAAAGAGAAATTGCATGTACAGAGTATATCTGAAATTTATTATAAATTTTATTTTTAATTTTAATGAACATCCGAAATGCAGGGTGTATCTGCATTTCTTGGCCAAACTTAGAACAGAATTTGCTCCAACGCCTTCAAAGAAAGTTTCACTAGACATGTATACTATCATGCACTATTCAAAAGTTACAGCCAATTAAAATTTATATTAAATCGATAATAGGTATGTTTAACTGTGTGAAAACATTTTGTGAGTAGATCTACTGCGGATAGCCTTGGAGGTAGTTTTTGCGAAGGATACCTATTAATGTGGATAGGAAGTTGATATTGTATATTTGTTGAAGGTCTCTATAAATATTATTTTGTGTATACATTATATCATAGATTTGTGATTTTAAAATTAACAAAGTAAAATCATTTGCATGTGTCTTTTGTAACAAGTAACTGTTAACAACCATTATCTTTGTGGTTTTCACTTTCAGTAATAATATCCCAATGAAAGAAACTGTAGTTTTGCAGTGTACGTATAAGGACCAGACGGTAGTTTTTAATTTGGCTCACCAACTGTATTATAAAACCCTTTTTTTTATTATAAATAGTTCACATCTCAAGGGCACTGCCTTATTCGAGGATGTCTGACGAATGTTTGCGTCCTTTATCCAACGTCTCTTGGAGTGAAGTACTTTCCATCACTGAACCTCTGACTGTGGTGCTGTAAGACACGCTAATGTTGTTGGTAATATCTGATAGACCAAAGTATTTGTCAGACACATTAACCAGACAGTTTTACAATCAGTTGTTGGAACATGTGCTGCTTAATTTAATGGACGATATTCTACTAGCTATTCGCTGTGACCTTTGGTTCATGCAAGGTAGTGCTCCACCACTTTAATATAGTTGCTGACAGTATCTAGACTACTTTTCCGATTCTGTGGATTGGTGGAGGAAGACCTATCTTGTGGCTTCAAACTTCCTTAATGCAACCAGGTGTGCTTTTTCTATTAGGGGCTTTTTATGAGGTATTGTATATGCTACACTAGCTCCCACAGTAGACTTTCTCTGCGACGGTATAAGCCAAGACTTTTATATTATACCGAATACACCAGGAACCCTGGAGCCTGTTTGTCAGTCAATGATACATTGAGGCGAGGCTTGTGCTGATTCATGAGATCACATTTTTGAGCGTCGCCCTTAAGTGTTAGGTAGTAGACACTCTTGCAAAATCTTTACTCCACTGACTGTTTCAAATCATACTCCTCCATCTTTTGTAGGTCTTCACTATTGTAAGTGTTCGATATTTGTTTCGTCGCAAAATATATTAAGTTGGAACATGGGATATAGTTTGAACTTTTATATTTCTATATACAGGAAAGTAATTAATATGTAGTATTTGACCTCTTATATGTACATATTTTAGATACACATCCATATTAGGTATTCGTTGTAAGAATTTATGTATCTTCATAGTTACCGTGGATAAGTATACTCACATAACACACTCGCACCATAAAAT
The DNA here is from genome assembly GCA_009176605.1 of Armadillidium nasatum. Taxonomy (NCBI): domain Eukaryota; kingdom Metazoa; phylum Arthropoda; class Malacostraca; order Isopoda; family Armadillidiidae; genus Armadillidium; species Armadillidium nasatum. Next base: position 57,811 of record SEYY01022771.1, on the reverse strand, counting down.
CTATTCTAAGTTTGAAACGAATTTCTCATAATTTTAGCAACTTTTGATAGGTGATTGTTAGTATATTTGCTCATTAAAAAACTACTGTTTCAAGTTTGGTTAAGTAATGAAGCAATGATTTCTATACTTAAGAAATTCTGACTGCTCATTAAAATTTCCTTTATTGTAACTTACCGCATATATTTTTTTCAGTTCCTAATTCTCTCTCTCACACATTTATTTATTTATTTACTTATTTAATAGTCAATTAATTTACAGTACAAAATACTTTGAACATTTGAAATACAAGAATAATGAAAGACAAAACACATTAACTATTAGAATTTTGAAATTTTGAAGTGAATGTCTGCCCAAATGTAGTAACTTAAGTCTATTTGCTATTATATTGTGGTCACAATAGCAGATTATGTTATCACGTATCTTTCCAAGTCGAGGAAAAGATTTTGAAAATGAAGATAGGATTTGTGGTAACTTTAAATAAGCTTCATATTGTGTTCATTTTCATTTTAATATTTTTCAAAATAATTATTTTTCTTTCTTTTGTTTTAGTTGTGCAGATCCATTGAACATAAATTTTAGACATAAATTTTATAGTTTTACACATACCATTATATATATATATATATATATATATATATATATATATATATATATATATATATATATATATATATATATATATATATATATATATATATATATATATATATATATATATATATATATATATATATGTAGGTCGAAAGAAGCACAGCAAATAGTATGGAAACTTTAGTTCATTTAGATAGAATTAAAACTCGTTTAACATCATCATCACAAGCGTTTAGAGAAGCTGACAACTGGACTACTCTTTCTTCAGATATCGAAGAAGTAAGTTAAACTTTGACCAAAATAATTAAAAGTAGCATTAGTTCCAAGCATTACATTGAGAGAGTTTTAATTTTTATTCAGATAATGGATGGCTGCGATATCGATCAGATATCCAAAAAATTAATTGCTCTCCAGAATTGCCTCTCAATTCTTACCCATTCGTCAGACTACGATGAGAAAGTTGCTCATTTAGAGGCCCTCAAAGTTAGACTTGAAGCTCTTCTTAGCCCTCATTTGGTCGCTGCCTTTGGAAAGCAGAATATGGGTGGGCCTTTTAAATATTCTTTTACATACATTAAAAGCATGAAAATTAAAAAAATTTTTTTTTTTCAGTTAATCACAGTGAACTTTAAATAATATATATATAATATATATTATATATATATATATAATATATATATATATATATTATATATATATATATATATATATATATATATATATATAATATATATATATATATATATATATATATATATATATATATATATATATACAGAAGAATCAGTGAAATATGCAGAAATTCTGAGTTCACTTGGTCGCTCAAGAAACTTAGAACGTTATTACTACAAATGCAAAACACAGCAAATGGTTGAGTTTTGGAGGTCTCTTATTGAAGATCACTCAATGAGTGGTAGCCCAACTTGGCTTTCTTTATTTTATGAAGAACTCATTTCACTCCTAGGGAAACAAGTAAGCCATGATAGTTTGTAAAGATTCAAATTTTTTTCAGGTTTAAGTTGGTTCTCCAAAGTTTGAATAACGTAAACGATAATTTGTCATATTTGTGAGACGAAGATGCCTAATTCGTTTCTTTGCAGAAGCCTGATACAGTTTCATTAATGACATAACCCAAGATATTCTAAACATTTCCACCTATATAAATAACTTCTAATATACTATGAAAATTACAATATTCACAAACAAACTCTCAGCATAATTTGTTCAAGGTTACAAGAAATTAATCAACATTTAAAAACGTATCATTGCTTGCTCAATCACATATTACCTTTATATTGTCTCTCAGACCTCTCTCTTAGGGAATTGTGTGCGCATTGAAATTCCCTAAAATAATTCAACTGTTAAAAGATTTTTTTTGTGCTCTTACTGAAATAGTGTTTCTTTTGTCTTATATATCATTTGTCTTCTTTCAAATTATACTAAAAGTTCTCTTGTATCATAAGTAGGAGTAAAATAAAATTATTATACCTTTAAGAAAGGTAAACGTTTCATCAAACAGCATTACGTTTTCGTCCTAATTTTTCCTCATTAGTATATAATGATGCTACCCAATAGTTCCTTGGCGGTATTGTTGTACAATCTAATAGCGATACATTTTCACCTTCACATACGCCTTTAGGATATTTTTAATTTCTTATAGATATTTTAAGTTTTTTTGCATTTGACTTTAATTAGTTCAGATAAAAAGTTAGTATTAAAATATGACGAGAAAAGGAAGCTTAGGGGAGGCTAAAATTTAAAAAAAAAAAAAAAATTGTTTCTCGTTGGATAAAAGAAAATTTTGCGTAAATGACATTTGGTCGTAGTTGCCAGATATTGTTATAAGATGTAAATAAATGATACTTTTATCGTTTCAGGTACCTTGAATTATACGTAGGCCTGAGCGTTTTTTTTTTCTTAAGAATAAGTTTAGTTTATAAATAAATGTTCTTGATTATAATAAAGTGATGATGACTTGAATAAAGGAATAAAGTAAATGACAGAAACTTGTTTAGTCAAGAAATGTTTTGAGTTATAAACCCATTTAGTGGGTACCATTATGTTTGTGTTTGGCGCCATTCAATCATGTGTCCATAATGTTTGCAACTCTGATAAAGACTGTCATTATTCAATTTAAAAATAAGAAGTATTATCATTCAAGTTAAAAAATACAATTACAACGGAGTTTATGCTATTCAGTACGCTCACCAAAATTTTTTTATACTGCTCGCTTTATTATGTCTGCTACCCTTTAATGCATACTCATCAAATCAGTAGATATACCACGTCCCATAAACGACATGCAGCTACAGCATCCCCCACAGACGTCATTTGATTGGAATTTTTTATTTTCCTAATAATAAAAAAGATTTTTCCCCATTTTCCTTTTAATTCTGATAAATTTATGTATATGTTTATATATTCTGTAAATAATATTTTTCCATGATTTCCGAGCACCTTGGATTGCTTATTAAATCAACTAGAAATATGATTATTATAAAGTAAGTGTATTTAAAATAAACAGGGAAAATGCATTTATGTATTTCTCCATTTTTAAATGATATTTATTTCTTTGTTACTTTTCTTCACTTTCCTTCATATTTTTTCATCCTTTTCTGTTTTTGTCTGAAGAGGAATACATGTTCTTCCCATTATAACCTTTTTATCACAAGCTGTTTTTTATTCATATTTAGACCAGAATCTGTCAATATCAATTTAGTTAATGAGATGAGATGGTTATGCTTAAATGAGTTGAAAAATAGATTGTGAAAGGTTGTGCCTTGTAAAATTTTTTGACCTTATATCACCATGTTTGTCTATATCATCCTGCCATCCAGGTATTTTGATACCCACTATTATCTTGAATAATTTGTGGACTATATATAACTATCTTCTTTTTAATACATTTTGACGTGGTACAGTATCAAAGCCTTTATTATTAAATATTGTTACCATGTTGGCATAGTTTGGGTGGATTTTGTTTGATCTCTACTGGAATAGATCGCGTCAAACATATTGGATATTGTAATCGAGAGTTGGTATTTATAAGTGTATTGTGTTTTGGAAAATAAAATAAAAGGTTTTATTATGTTGAAGATGTTTTTTTTCTGTTTTGGCTAAGGAATATAAAACTGGAATAAGTCTACTGGTATATAATACATTTAGTTTAGAAGGATTTTTTAACTTTTAAAATTCTAATAAAAATTATTGTTGTTTTAATGATACAATATTCTATGTAGTGACTTCGCTTTGTTTATTAGCTTTTTCTTTTAGAGTAAGTGGTGCGAACAAGTGTTTAAAGAAAACAACCCCTATGAAATGTTGGCAGAACTGGCAGACTATGTTTTGAGCGCCCTTGACCCATCCATCGGTACTGTAGTATCTATATCAGTAAAGCAACAAGAAGAACCATTGGGTTTTCTTGCTACTGTAAAACAGGCTGGAGAATTTTTCCTTAAAGATTATCAAAACATAATTGTTCATGGTAAGCTTATTTATTGAATTTTATCGACTACTTTTAAGTACTAATAAACTGTCAAGAAGGAAGTAAAACACTTTTCTTTTTGTGTTTGGATTTGAGAGGTTATTGATTAAAGTTTGAAAAAGAGAATAAATTCATACTTTCATTTCATTAAGTGAGTTTTCATTTGGGATTTTGTTATTTCTAATACTTAATTTAATGATATTTTTATTTTAAAATTCTTAATAAATAGCAATAGAATTTTTTTTTTTTTTTTTTAAATTTTATTGTGGAAAATTCTATAAATTATATACATTCAACAAAAACATTTATTTTGATTTTTTAAAAATAGTTTTTAACACATTCTCTTGACCGATCCGTGAACCTTGGAATAAATTATATCCTACTCATTCCATTTTTTAAAAAAAATATTCCCTGAGCGAAGGAATTTGAAACTTGATCCTTCCAAGAAATTTTAAAAACCGTAGGGAGCGTTGTCATATCAACATTTCCATAGAAATTTAAAAAAAAAACTGAAACCTTTTTTTTTCACTTGTATCCTAATTCTACTCCAAAAAAAGTAACATTTGTTTAAAAAAATATGAGAAATGTCTTTCTTAAGTAAATTGTTAACTTCATGCAGTACCACAAAAAAAGTTTTCATTTATCCAAGGCTATATAGTTTGTGTTTAAAGAATTTCTCTCTGTCCAGATCATGATATCTAAATGTAGATTTATGTTTTTCGTAACACCCTTTTACAGGGAAAGGATTTTAAATTAATATCCTAAACTATTCAACAACTCTGGTATTTTAGTTGTTTAAAGACATAAGAAGCTCTTTTTTTTTTTAATTTGGATTTGGGTTCGCCATTGTTAGAGTATGGAACGTTAAATCAAGACATATAGTAAAAGGGTAGAATAGATTTGTTTAAAGTTTGTTGTTCTACTAAAGGGAAAAAAATGTAATCATATTTTTCCCACACCTAGATAATGAAACATTAAATATCGCAACTGTTTTATTTTTAGCTCCATAATGACGGCACCATAGAAGATTAATTTATGAAAATAAGAAAGAAGTTTATAAGACATAGCTTTTAAGGTTTTAAAGAATTCCCTGTTTTTATCTGACTTTGCTGTTATATTAGGAATAGTTATATAATAGTTTTATGGTCTTCAGAAGTTCTCTGCACAATTAGTTTAAGCCGGTTAATATTTATTACGATATTTTTTATTTACTGGAGCAGTATTTGCATATACTCATTCCTTGTCTCGAATTTCATGGAAAAACAATTAACAATTTGATTCGAAAATATCTTAGAAATTTCTATTTCGTCTTTTGCATATTGAAAGTAGTATTTTATTTTTTATAAAAGAGATGGTTATCCATTTTTAAATATCTTCTGATATTTTTAGCTATGTTTTTATTGTGATAGAAAATTTAGTCTTTAGTATTATTTTAATTGAAATGAAATAGTTTGTTTATTACATTGCATTTTTCATACTGGCTTTTGATTAAAAATTTTCTCTTACCCTTTACATCATAATATCGTTTGCCAGTTCTCTTTCTTCCTTTCTTATCGTCTGTACAGTTTGACAACTTTAACACTTCTACGAGTTTTTAAGTATTTCCTCTGTCGTATGTTAGTTTAATCTATATTGTGGACTTATATGACCTACATTTTTATTCTTATTTGTTACCTGCACTGTTACTACCACTAATTTTTAAAAAAAATAAAATTAATAGCAGAGAACACATATAGAATTTATTATTATTATTATTATTATTATTATTATTATTATTTTTAAATTAAGTATTCTGAAAAGATTGATACTATCATAAAATTTAAGTTCCAGAAGCTAAGATGTTTAATCTGAAAAGATAAATTGTTTTCGATTTAAATGTATTAGTCATACTAAAATAAAAAGAACATCTGCAAGATAAAAAAATTAGAGATAAGAATTCGGAAGCAGACAGAGCTTTCTCTTGTGAAATAATTTTAATTTCTTCCTTAATATTTTTCCTATAATTTCTATGTCAAATAAATAATTGGGAAACCTGATATCCTTTGTGAAACCATGGGTTCTCAGGAAGGCTTCCCATTATGTAATAAAATTCTTTGTTACGAGTAATGGTACCAGGGGAATTGTTTCTTTTAAGCAACGAATTGTTATTCGACTTTTTCGCATTATACTTATCTTATTGATTTCATACCTTTTCTTTAAAAAAAAAAAAGAAAAACAAAACTTGGAGAGAGAATACTACCAAATACATATCTTGCTGTTTAGGGTTTTTATCTTTTGTATATTATTACACATCCAGTAAGACATTCTTCTGGCTTTTAGGGATTTTTGAAGTCCTATGAACTTTACAATATGCATTAGATTAATGGAGTGCATTTTCAATCTCAGATTCAACGAATACGTATACACGTAGAATAAGTCAAGCATATTAAGACTCTTTCCTTTACTTAGCATATGATATGCTCTTTTGGAATGACGATATTATATATATATATATATATATATATATATATATATATATATATATATATATATATATATATATATATATATATATATATATATATATATATATATATATATATATATATATATATATATATATCACCCAGGAAATTCTAGTATTGAAGTTAACGAGAAGATAATTGAAGGAGTATATGCACCTCTAAAACAGCAAATGTCATTGTATGGAGAATATGAAGAGTCATTACTCTTATCACATCTTATTTCAGCAGGTATATAAAAGACCGGGTTTTTGGTGATCTTGTAAGTAAATTTATTTCATTCTTTTTACCCTTTCTCATTTTCCTCCAGATCTTATTCAAGATGATACTTCAGAAAACATTCATCGTTTAGGCGACTATTGCAAAAAAATGATTTTACAATCTGAAGCTGCGGCCGAAAGATGTATCCAGTAGTATATATATATATATATATATATATATATATATATATATATATATATATATATATATATATATATATATATATATATATATATATATATATATATATATATATATATATATATATATATATATATATATATATATATATATATATATATATATATATATATATATATATATATATATATATATATATATATATATATATATATATATATATATATATATATATATATATATATTGTCCATTGTGGTGCCTCCTTTCCAGCCACTTCTGTTCTGTGGAACTCTCTTCCATCATTTATTTTTCCTGTTGCATTAATTCTTCCTCTCGTTAAGTCCTCCGTCTGCGCTCACCTGAGAGATTCGCGTTAGGCTGGGATTTGGTGGGGTTTTATCTTATTTTATATTTCTGCCCCCTCCTAGAAAAGGACTTGGACCGTGAGTGGCGGTCAACTGTTATATATATATATATATATATATATATATATATATATATATATATATATATATATATATATATATATATATATATATATATATATATATATATATATATATATATATATTATAAACCACTAATTAAAACAATGAAAATAACAAAAGTTAAAAACCAAGATATTATCAACAAATTGCTGAAACCAAAAAAGATAGTAATAGAATAAAATTAAAATTAAAACGCACACTATTTCAAAACCTACTAAGCTTATGATTTTCTCATCAGGTGCTTTGTAAGAGGAAGGAAAGAAAAGGAATCAATATAACAAGAGCATGAACTTATATAAGGAACGGGAGTTCCATTGCCTTTTGATTTTTTTCCTTTTCCCGTTTTGTCCTCTTAGAGGATCTCTGGTATATCCTCAACCCAAACCCATGTTGGAGTGCCTATTCTCCCATTACTCGCCTCTTCTTCTCTTATACCTCACAAATGTACAAACACTTACAAGTACATTACCTTTTAAAAAGAAAAAATGGCGAAACATAAAGCTTGAAAGGGGGCATCTAAACAATAATCCTCATCCATTCCCACCCATCCCCATCCCGTCATCACTTGTGAGTTTTTGTAAAATCACGAATAACACCGTATTTCGTGCTATAGGCTACATCATAGATTTTGGACATCTTCAAGACATCTGCACGTGCCTAAAGTTTTATGTTCTAGACACCATTGCTGAACAGCTTGGAACCAGCACACACAGACTTTTCAGAAATTAATGTGTTTTGCATGTTAGAGTATGGAAAACCCTCCACGAACAGCAATTATACTCGTGTCATGTGCACAGAGTACAGACTCCCAACGTTGAAGAATACTCATCACAGTAACAGCTTTGCCAATTTTTTCTCCGACAGTGCAGTGATCCATAATTTCATTCTTGTGTCCTCTTTAATGATAAGACAAAATTTTCAGGAGATTTGCTAAGGAATGCCCACAATGAACATCGATGGGCGACGCTACTCCTCGTGTTATGAAAGAATCTTCGAAATCAACGTTTTCTTGGTATGTATGGATCGGTATTGCTGATGATCATCTGTTAGGACCAAAGTATTTTCTAGACACACAATCCGGACGATTGATTGTTCAGACAGTTTTTGAAGCAAGAGCTAGCGAACTTTCTGAACACATTCCAAAACTCATTCGACGTAACCTTTGGTTTATGCACAATGGGCCTCTTCCACACTTTATTTTGATTGTCAAATAGTATCTTGACAATACGTCTCCAAACTTGATAGGTGGACAGATTTTGTTTCTTTCATGCTTTCCTGATTGTACCACTTTAAACAAATAACTTCTGGGGTTATTTACGACAACTTTTGTATGCAGCGCCAGTTCCTACTGTCTACATTCTTTGCAATCGTATAAACTAAGCCTTCGACGTTATACAGAACACTTCGGAATCGTGGAATTTGTTCGTTAGTCCATGTTAGGTGTATATTGCTGCACGACGTGAACTTATTGAGTACTTACTGAGAATTTCTTCCAGAATGTCTGTAATAATAATAAATTTTAGGATGTCATATTTTTCACAAGAAACATTGCCATACTGGCTGTTTTATTTGACTTTCATCCATGTATTGTATATTACATACTTTGTGTTACACGGCTGCAGTGTTCCCTCTTTATGTGTACATGTTTGTGTTATACATTCATATCATTGTGTATACAGTACAATACAATACTATCCCTCCATAACTCTTTGCGATAGGTCAACTGCAATTATGCACTTATATCGTTATGCAATCCTATGCTAAGGTTGGTGCGAAACTCGAGTCGTAGTAAGTTTTGAACTCTGCATTGTGGGAGCCTTGTTTATAGTTTTTTTTTTTTTTCATAGTCTGGGTTTGTACAACATGTGGTTAAAGTGTGGTCAAGCAATTATTAAACACCCTATATATATATATATATATATATATATATATATATATATATATATATATATATATATATATATATATATATATATATATATATATATATATATATATATATATATATATATATATATATATATATATATATATATATATATATATATATATATATATATATATATATATATATATATATATATATATATATATATATATATATATATATATATATATATATATATATATATATATATATATTTATATGATTTTGTAATATAAATTGTTGTTTTAAAAGCTCTCGCATGGATACATATTTCCATCGCTGATTCAAGCTCTGAATACTTACCTTGAAAATTATGGAGAGAAATTTTCCCAAATCATGAGACACGTTGAACAACAGTCAGGTTCAATTCAAGACGACTGGACAATCTTTAATTCTTGTCTTTACTTAATTCAAACATCAGGTAAATATACATATTGAAAATTCAGATTACAGCTTATATAGTTTTTGCTTTGCTTTCATCGTTTTCATTTGCTGGTATCTAATATGTATTTCATTTAATAATTACAGGGGAATTTTTAATCGCCATTGATAAAATTGAAGAAATATTATCCACAAAATTAATGACTGTATCAAAGGCAGTAAAGGATCAGGAATTTCTCTCTCAGTTTGATCTGAAACCCCATTACATATTATCAGAATCTCAGATTAACTCATTGGAGAAATTACTGACATCAGTTGAAGGTATTTGACAAAATCTGTTGCCTCCGAACCTCATTGTTAACTGTGGTGTTCATTACAGCAGTAGGTTCTGTAACCAAGGGAAATTCAGTTAATTATTTTCTTAGCTAAGTGGAAACAGAGTTGCAAATATTATTTGAATTTGATAGCAAGCTGATATATATATATATATATATATATATATATATATATATATATATATATATATATATATATATATATATATATATATATATATATATATATATATATATATATATATATATATATATATATATATATACGACCTCTGGTGCGCAAAGGTTAGAGGTTTAATAATTTTCATCAGAGTTGGGTAAATACCGGAAATCTGGTCAAGTAAAGGCCGACATGTCCCGATACACGTCGTTTAAAGTTGTGTAAGTCAAAGGAAGTTGGAAAAACAGGTAAAGGGAGTGTGTTACAGACTTTACCAGTAGAGTAAATGTAAGACTGAGCATAGCGGTTAAGTCAGGGTTCGGAAAGTTGAACAGAGAAAGGATTTTCTCTCTCTCTCTCTCTCTCTCTCTCTCTCTCTCTCTCTCTCTCTCTCTCTCTCTCTCTCTGTCATATATTAATCAGACCTTCATCTCGTATATTCTCGCTGTTTCTTTTTTTCGTGAGTGATCTTTCTTAGAAAGATCACATTACTTCCCTTTCTAAACAAGCTTCCAAGAGATTGGGTGTTCTGAGGACTCTTCGTAATTTTTTCACGCCACCCCAGTTGCTTGTTCTGTATAGGGGTGCTGTTCTCCCCTATGGAGTACGCCTTACACATCTGGAGTGGTTCCACTCATACAGCTCTCCTTGAACAGGTGGAGTCCAGGGATTTTCGTCTTATCAACTCTCGTGCTCTCACTAATTCTCTCAGAGTTTTTCTATTATTCGAATTGTTGCGTAACTTTCTCTATGCTATCGCAATTTCAATGGACATCGCTTTTCTGAACTCTTCTGTCGCATTCCTCCTCCATTGAGAAGAGCTAGTGTGACACGCTTCTCTACACATTCTCATCCTTTCTTTGTCCAACTGTCTGACTCCAGACGTAACCGCTATGCTCAGTCTTGCATGTACTCTACTGGTAAAGCCTGGAATACATTCCTGTTATCTGTTTTTCAAACTTCCTTTGACTATCATACTTTCAAGCGCCGTGTATCTGGACATGTCTGCCTTTAACGACCAGGTTTCTTTATTTTCAAAAATCCTGTGGAAATTGGTAGGTCTCTGCCCTTTTCCCACCGGAGGATATATATATATATATATATATATATATATATATATATATATATATATATATATATATATATATATATATATATATATATATATATATATATATATATATATATATATATATATATATATATATATATATGTATATATATATATATATATATTGGTAGATCGAGGTCAATTCCTTATTGAAGAAAGTCACAATTTGTCAAAATCCCAAAATGAGAAATGTGTAAGAGTTGCATTAAATGCAATCATGTCTCCAGTTATATCTTATTTATCACTACTGACAAACCTTAACCAATTGAAGAATCAAACCGGAACATCGTCCATGCTTTCAGCTTCATTTTCGCCTCAGGAGTATATTACACAGGTATTTACTTCATGTCATATAACAATATCCGCCTCAATAGTATGTACTATATTGTATATTTTTAAATGTTGTATATATATATATATATATATATATATATATATATATATATATATATATATATATATATATATATATATATATATATATATATATATATATATATATATATATATATATATATCAAATCCTCCATAACCCTTATAACAACAGACAAACACATATCCAACACCCACCCACAAGTCCTACTAAACAACACCCCCATACCCCTCAACAAAACCCCAAAAATTCTCGGCCTAACATTTGACACTCACCTCACCTTCTCCAAGCACATTCAAAATACCACCTCAGCCGCAAACAGAAAACTCAACATCCTCAAAACAGTGGCCAATACAGACATAAACAACAACATACAAACCTCAATTGCAATCTACAAACAATTTATACGCCTCCCCTGTCTGGCACCCTCTGCTCTCCGACAAAAACTTAACGACACTCCAAATAACGCAAAATAAAGCCCTTCGCACCATCACCGGCTGCACACGCACAACCCCTCAACAACACCTACATAACGAAACCAAGATACTACCTATAAGGAATCACCTCGAAATGATAGGCACCCAATTTTACGCAAAAACACGTATACCCACACACCCATGTCACAATACTCTCCTCCAACCTACCCCACATAGACTAACACACCCTCCATCGTCCACCGGCGCCTTTTACAAACATCCTAAATCACATCCCCCCTCCTCCCCCCAATACCACAACAACCAAACATATACACACTCAACTAACACATTCATACTTGATCAACAGACCTCCAAACAACACACTAAACGAACCCCCCCCCGAAATAAACCCCGACTTCAACAACCTCCCAAGACACTTACAAACCTCACTTGCAAGATTGAGATGCGGGCACCACCCAAACCTACAACATTACAAACACAAATTCAAAATAAACCAGGCAGCACCTCCCACCTGTACTAGATGCGGAATGGCCCCGGAGACCGTGAAACACTTTCTATTACGCTGTCCTTCCAACTCTCGCCCCAAAATCTTCTGGGGCATCACTTCTTTGAAGGATCTCTGGACGAGACCGACTGCGGCAGGAAGCTTCATTAGCGAAGTGTGGCCGCCTCAACATGGGGTGGTCAGGGGGTGAGAAGGTAAAAAAAAAAAAAGGTATATATATATATATATATATATATATATATATATATATATAATATATATATATATATATATATATATATATATATATATATATATATATATATATATATATATATATATATATATAAGGGGGACCCATCTTAACCCTCTAACTACCGTCCAATTTCTTTAACTTCCGTTCTTTTTAAAGTTTTTGAATCTATCCTTAACAGGAAGATTTGGAAACATCTCAATTCTTATAATCTTATCTCTGATCACCAGTATGGCTTTCGTAAGAAATGCTCTACTGGTGATCTTCTTTCTCTTCTCTCTGACTCTTGGTTTTCCGCTCTTTGGCCTTTCGGTGAATCTTTTGTTATCGCGCTGGACATATCGAAAGCTTTCGATAGAGTCTGGCACAAAGCTTTGATTTCCAAACTTCCCTCTTTCGGATTCTATCCTTCTCTCTGATTTCCTTTCTGATCGTTCTATAGCAGCTGTTGTAGACGGCCACCGTTCATCCTTTAAATCTGTTAATAGTGGTGTTCCTCAGGGTTCTATCCTATCCCCAAAAACTTTTTCTATTTTTCATTTATGACCTCCTCTCTGTTACTTCATCTCCTATCCACTCATATGCCAATGACTCCACCCTGCATTATTCCTTTCAATTTGAAAGGCACCCATCTCAGCAGCAGTTAATAGATGCAAGGATGATAGCCTTGGAGCAGCTGATCTCTGATCTTTGTCGTATTTCAAATTGGGTCAGAGAAAACATGGTCGCTTTCAATGCCTCAAAAACTAAGTTTCTCCATTTTTCTACTCGACACAATCTTCCACACATCTATGATATCTTCTTTGAAATACACAACTCAAGCCTTCATCTCTTCATAATATTCTCGGTGTTTCTTTTTCTTGTGATCTTTCTTGGAAGCATCACATTATTTCTCTCTCCAAACAATCTTCTAAGAGGTCAGGTGTTCTGAGGCGCCTTCAGAATTTCTTCACTTTACCCCAGTTGCTGCTCTGTATAGGGTTGTTGTTCGCCCCTGTAAGGAGTATGAGTTACATATATGGGGTGGTTTCACTCATACAACTCTCCTAGAAAAGGTGGAGTCTAGGGCTTTTTGTCGCATTAACCCTTCTGCTCTCATTAATTCTCTTGCCTCTTTCAGCCCCGTCGAATTCTGCGTCACTCTCTCTATATTATCGCTATTACAATGAACACTGCTATGCTGAACTCTCCCGTCGCATACCTCCTCCATTGAGAAGTGCACGTTCGACACACCTATCTGCACACTCTCATCTTTTCTGTGTCCAACTCTCCGACCCCAGACTTAACCGCTATGCTCAGTCTTAGATATACTCTACTGGTAAAATCTGGAACACACTCCCTTCATCTATTTTTCCAACTCCCTCTGACTTACACACCTTTAAACGCCGTGTATCGGGACATGTCGGCCTTTTAAATTGACCCGATTTCTGCATTGCTCCCTAACTCTGGTGGTAACTTGGTAGGCCTTTGCCCACCAGAGGTAATATAAAATATATATGAAAATATTTTTAAATTTCAAGCGTAGGTTTCATTGGGTATAAAACCTATAAGGCTTAATAGGAATAATGCCCATAGGGACCAGCGAAAAATTTCATGGGAAACTAATGTACGTAAATATTTCTTATAGGAATCTTTGGGTTCCTGTTGGAGTCATGAATACCAATGTAAATTCTCATGGAGCATTTTTTGCTATATATATATATATATATATATATATATATATATATATATATATATATATATATATATATATATATATATATATATATATATATATATATATATATATATATATATATATATATATATATATATATTAAAAAAAAACGATTTTTGGCAACTCTTTCTCTCTACACACACACCCTATGTAATTACTCGTAACAGTATTTAAAATTAATATTTCTTCAATATTTTAAATCGATATATAAACTCAAAACTTTATGAATGCAGATTTAACACTAAGACGGTTCCTATAAGCCTTGAAACTTCTTAGGGCTCAACCTTAACTGCTGTCATAAAAAAAATATTTTGCCTGTCTCACAGTAACGTTCATGTCAACTGTTTTTTTAAAATCTATTCTCTGATAATTGGAACTTATGCGCCTTTCTGTTAAGGTTTATTATTAAAACCCGTTATTATGGTTACGATCCAGGATTTAATTATTATTTATTTATCCTTGGGAGATTTTTGTATTATTTGAATTTGTTTTCAGTGATGTATACGAAAATACATAACAAAATTTCACCTTTTTCTTATATTTCAATTGTTTCTTTGGAGTAGAAATCGGAACTACCACTTGGTAGAATTAGAGCTGTAAACTTTCATGCTTCATATCCCTGATGAAATTAAATAATGATTTTTATTTATTTATTTATTTTTTTCATTCAGATAGGCCAATATTTGATGACTCTCCCGCAGCATTTGGAGCCTTTACTTATTAATCATAGTCAGTCGATTAATCGAGCTTTGCAAGAATTGGAATTTAATTCAAAGTAAGTGTCCTTATTCTCCCTTTGACCCACTGGATCAGAGAATATTAAATAGATAACGTATTCATCTCTTATAGCCATTGTTATACATTATGCTTTATATATTATATATATATATATATATATATATATATATATATATATATATATATATATATATATATATATATATATATATATATATATATATATATATATATATATATATATATAATATATATATATATATATATATATATATATATATATATATATATATATATATATATATATATATATATATATATATATATATATATATATATATATATATATATATATATATATATATATATATATATATATATATATATATATATATATATATATATATATATATATATATATATATATATATATATATATATATATATATATATATATATATATATATATATATATATATATATATATATATATATATATATATATATATATATATATATATATATATATATATATATATATATATGACATCTTCTTCGAAAACACTCAACTCAAACCTTCATCTGTTCTCAATATTCTCGGTGTTTCTTTTTCTCGTGATCTTTCTTGGAAAGATCACATTATCTCTCTCTCTAAACAAGCTTCTAAGAGGTTGGGTGTTCTGTGGCGCCTTCGTAGTTTTTTTACGCCACCCCAGTTGCTTGCTCTGTATAGGAGTGTTGTTCGCCCCTGTATGGAGTACGCCTCGCATATCTGGGGTGGGTCCACACATACAGCTCATCTTGAAAAGGTGGAGTCTAGGGCTTTTCGTCTTATCAACTCTCCTGCTCTTACTAACTCTCTCCAATCTCTTTCTTCCCGTCGAATTGTTGCGTCACTCTCTCTATACTATCGCTATTACAACGGACATTGCTCTTCTGAACTCTCACGTCGCATACCTCTTCCACTGAGAAGGGCTCGTGCGACACGTCTTTCTACACAGTCTCATCCTTTCTCTGTCCAACTCTCCGACCCCAGACTTAACCGCTATGCTCAATCTTACATGTACTCTACTGGTAAAGTCTGGAACACACTCCCTTTATCTGTTTTCCCAACTTCCTTTGACTTGCACACTTTTAAACGCCGTGTATCGGGTCACGTCGGCCATTAGCGACCCCGAATCTGATTGCTTCCCAACTCCGGTGGATATTGGTAGGCCTTGGGCCTTTGCCCACCGGAGGAGACATAAAAAAAAAAATAAAAAAATATATATATATATATATATATATATATATATATATATATATATATATATATATATATATATATATAATATATATATATATATATATATATATATATATATATATATATATATATATATATATATATATATATATATATATTAAAGGTTTGAAAACGAGATGAGAGTGTCGGAAAGCGAGGGGAGTGCAGCAGATTATCTTATTAGCAGCGTTTGCCATTCCACATGTCAGATTTATTCGGATTTTATACTAAAGATTCCAGAAGTTACTCCAGAAATGATTGCTCAGATAATCACAGATATAGGTAAATATTTATTTGTTAAATAATGTTCATGCCTTTACGTATTGCACTTTTATATTTTCTTATATTCTTTTATGATTTAAAAGGTAATTATGATTAATGATGATTTTTCTTGATAATGTATTTTCCTTTGAGTCTAAATTGCATTCGATATAAAGTTGTAACTCCTCTATGAAAATCCAGTACAAGGCTTAAAGCCTGAAGTTTAATCCAGTTAAAGGCGTAAGGGGAGTAAATTACCTATCAGTTAATAGCTAATTAATTATTATTTAGTCAACGAATTTAAACATAGATTTGCTACCATTGACTTTATCACAGTATCGCAAATCCCTTAAACAAGTAGATGAATTTTATAAATTATAAAAATGAACAATGGTTATAAATTTACTTTCACCAACCTCCGACACGATTTAGATGGATTGTGGTAAGAAGATTCAAGAACAAAAGCTTCAATATTTAGTGTTTACAAATACTGCGATTTATTTTAAAATAAAAAATTCACGTCTCACGAGCATTACCCTTATCGAGGAGAACTTTTCTAGGCAGTATATACCTAGGATCCGCAAGTGAGATTGAACCGGTGCCATCAAGCATGTAAGTTAATCACTCTACCGTTTGTACCACGGTAGACGGAAATGACTTTTCACCAATACTAACACTCTTTTACAAGTAATTTTACAATTTTGACCTGATATAGTCACTAGAATTGGGGGAAGTCCTTAGAGAAGAAAAAGCAGTTGTAGGAAAAGGAGGCGAAACAGGAAATTGAGTTTGTGAAAGGTTAATTGTGCCTGAAGTTAGTTATGGAAACCCTTTAGAAAAAAAAAAAACATGGATAGGATTTCTCTGTAAATTTCCTTTTTGTCCTTTGAATTGCATATTTGAATGCCCTCTGGTGGAAATAGTTGTTATTGGTAAACACAAGTACGAAAGGGCGTAGTTTTGATCTACAGACTCTGGTAACCCCTTAATCATATATATTCTAATCTTGCTCACCTGATTATCTTTTGAGTACTTTCTTTTTATTTTACTTTTATGTCCGTTTTCTTCAGGTGAATTTTTTTTCTCCAGATATACACAATACCCATTTACAATATATGCAAAACCCAATGAAAGATATGAAGCCTCAAATTCATCACATAAATCACATCTAAATACTGTATAACTTAAATCCTCCTCCTGCAGAACAATCCTTTTTTTTTTTTTCCTTATATCAAATTCTTCCTTGTAATTTTGAAACATATTTCCTTATTTACTAAATTATCGTACTACTTTAGCTATTAATTTTAAGTACTCTGGAATCCTTCTGCATCAAAAATCTAATAGTAAATTGAATATATTTTAAGTAAACCAGCAATATTTTTATTATTTTTGTTAATATATTATTATTTTTACTCTTTTTGTGGCGTTTTCCCATGCTGGACTTTCGATAAGAACTAAAAAATAAAATGCAATTTGAGTGGACAGAGAATAAAAACCAAAGAATAATATTTTCACTCTGACAGAACAAAAATTGTATTAATAAATTTTTATAGAAGAAAGGTTGGTTCCGATCATTCACTGTGAATTTAAAGTTATCTTTTAGGTAGAATTAGAATCAAATAGAGGTACGTTGTAGTTTCCCCCAAGGTGCTTTATGACACTTTGCTGTTTACTTTATTTAAAAAAAAAAAGACAATTTAAACATTTCTCAGGAAACACAACATTATCAACAAGCTTTTTCCAAAAACAACTGAAGCATCTTCCGATTACAGGCACCCTGTACATACAAAAGAAAAATCTTTACGCTTCTAGCACATTTTAAACGTGATTAACTAAACGTTTAGAAAAAAATAAAAAAGTGTCCGCTTCCACTGAATACACAATTTTGTTACACCTATATATATATATATATATATATATATATATATATATATATATATATATATATATATATATATATATATATATATATATATATATATATATATATATATATATATATATATATATATATATATATATATATATATATATTATAAAGTATTTTTATTTCAACTATTTACAATATATGAATTTCTTTTAAATATTGATGAAGCTTAAAAACTCATAATAACATTTCTTTTTATATTTATTTATTTTCTTAAATTTTGTGATTGTTATTATTATTATTATTATTATTATTATTATTATTATTATTATTATTATTATTATTATTATTATTTATTATTTATGTAACATACTTAAACTCAGCGCCTATAAAAGGAAGCAGAAGTACATCACGAAAAACAGAGACCGTATGCCATTAGATCCAAGAGTATCTAATCTCTTAACACGAGTTAAGAAGGGGATTTTAGATCTTTGATCTAACCTTAACCTAGAGTTAAGGGAGGAAAGTGATCCCAGAGGATCAACCGTTGGCCAGAGCCAATGACTGAGATTGACGATTCAGTAGTTTCGTTGAAGGAAGGTAGTTAAAACCTCCCTTTTAAAATCTCAGTTACACAGAATTAAACTTCTGTAGTAGTGCAAGTCTTGAAGGAATAACTTCCTTTTGGTTGATATAAGTTTCAATTGGACTTGACACTACATTCTTTCCTTAAGGCCTTATGAAGGACAGATCCCAGAGGATCTCAAACTTTGGCAAGAGCCAAAAAACTAAGTTGATAACATATGAGTGTTATAAAGAGTGAATGACCAATCACTTTTTGCTTAGTTTGCACATAACTTGAGTTTTGTGTGTTGAAGAAATCTAGTAAGGATAAGATTTCCTTATATTGAATATTATTCAATTAGACTTCTTTAGAGTTCCTTCACTCTTCTCTCGTGGATCCCCATTTACCTTAACCCTTGTGTAAATAATTAATATTCCCATATGTTGTTTAAGATATTTAATTCATAATACGCTCGGTCATTTAGCCATTCGCTACCATTTTTGTTAAATCATTTTCCTTTTTGTAAATAAAGCTATTATTGAAGTAAAAAGCTGTTTCACTTTGATTCCTCTTTGAAATTTCAGTCGTCTTTATTTTTATTTTGTAAAGCGTACTTTGTGATTTATCTCATCACTCACCATCTTCTTAATCACATCACAAAGTTACGATATATATATATATATATATATATATATATATATATATATATATATATATATATATATATATATATATATATATATATATATATATATATATATATATATATATATATATATATATATATATATATATATATATATATATATATATATATATATATATATATTAACAGGAAGATTTGGAAACATTTCAATTCCTCTAATCTTATCTCTGATCGCCAGATTGTTTTTCGTAAATAACGTTCTACTGGTGATCTTCTTTCCCTACTTTCTGACTCTTGGTCCTCCTCTCTCCGGGGTTTCAGTGAGTTTCGCTGTGGCGCTAGACATATCGAAAGCCTTCGTTAGAGTCTGGCACAAACCTTTGATTTCCAAACTTCCCTCTTTCGGAATCCATCCTTCTCTCTGTGACCTTCCCTCTAATTTCTTTTCCGGTCGTTCTATAGCAGCTATTGTAGACTGCCACCGTTCATCTTATAAATCTATAAATAGTGGTGTTCCTCAAGGTTATGTCCTATCCCCAACTCTTTTTCTAATTTTCATCAATGATCTTCTATCTATTACTTCGTCTCCTATACACTCCTATGCCGATGACTCCACCCTTCATTATTCCTTTCAATTTGAAAGATGTCCCTCCCAGCAGGAGTTGATAGATTCAAGAAGGAGTCTTGGAGCAGCTGACCTCTGATCTTTCTCGTATTTCAAATTGGGGCAGAGAAAACATGGTCGTTTTCAATGCCTCAAAAACTCAATTCCTCCATCTTTCTACTCGACACAATCTTCCACACAACTATGACATCTTCTTCGAAAACACTCAACTCAAACCTTCATCTGTTCTCAATATTCTTGGTGTTTCTTTTTCTCGTGATCTTTCTCGGAAAGATCACATTACTTCTCTCTCTCTAAACAAGCTTCTAAGAGGTTGGGTGTTCTGAGGCGCCTTCAGAATTACTTCACGCCACCCCAGTTGCTTGCTCTGTATAGGGGTGTTGTTCTCCCCTGTATGGAGTATGCTTCGCACATCTGGGGTGGTTCCACACATACAGCTCTTCTTGAAAAGGTGGAGTCTAGGGCTTTTCGTCTTATCAACTCTCCCTCTCATACTAACGTTCTCCAATCTCTTTCTTCTCGTCCACTTGTTGCGTCACTCTCTCTATACTATCGCTATTACGACTGACATTGCTCTTTTGAACTCTCACTTCGCATACTTACTCCACTGAGAAGGGCTCGTGCGACACGACTTTCTACACAGTCTCATCCTTTCTCTGTCCAACCTCAGACTTAACCGCTATGCTCACTCTTACATGTACTTTACTGGTAAAGTCTGGAACACACTCCCTTTATCAGTTTTCCCAACCTCCTTTGACTTGCACACCTTTAAACGCCGTGTATCGGGTCACGTCGGCCATTAGCGACCTGATTCAGAATACTCCCCAACTCTGGTGGATATTGGTAGGCCTCTGCCCTTGCCCACCAGAGGAGACAAAAATATATATTATATATTATATATATATATATATATATATATATATAATATATATTATATATATATATATATATATATATATATATATATATATATATATATATATATATATATATATATATATATATATTATATATATGAAATAATTATAATTTTATTGCCATTCATGAATTTTCAGATTATATTTGTAACATTTTTGAAGACCTTGGAGTGTTCTCTTTTGATCCATTAGATAAACTACAAAAGCTTTTAAAAGTTCCTCCTGAAGATTATTGGACAGTTACTTCTGGTATTAATGCGCGACTGGTTGCTGCTGTTCGTCTCATGAGAAGCATTCCTGCAAAAAGTTGATGACATGTCACAGTATTATAGGATTTCCAAAACATATATTAAAAGTATTTATTAATCGGTATGTTCTATTAATATCCATGTTATGTCGTTATATATATATATGATCACTGATATCAACAATGATAAGTACTCTGGAAATGTATTATGCAGTATTATTCTGACTTTAATCTTCCAAGGTTTGATATATGTATTAAGTAAATGCTCTGAAAATTTTGAGTAATTAATTGTTAGAAGCGGAACATTTTTGTAGATGTTTAAGCTTATTTAAAACTTTTTTCATTCTACAATTATCACCAATGAACAATAATTTTCCAGTTGTTCAAGTTTTTCAGTAAAAAAAAAAAAAAAAATACTCAGCCAAATATATTTACTGGTGTTTTTTTTTTTTTTAGTTGAAAAAAATGAGCAGCAGCAAATTTTGTTCATGAAAAATATTTTATATTATGGTGTAAGTGCCTTCGGCAATGTCGACTTAGTCACAGAAACAGATGACTTAGTCTTTTCGAGTCATCGCCCAGCTTCCTCTCTATTTCCCGCCTTTACGCCTTTCAGTTAGAGTCTAGTTCAAGTGCTGTGTTGTCACTTTCGGTAAGCTTTGTATTTTGTGATTCATAATTTCTTTCATTTGCCTTATTATGTATTTGCATTTTTTATATTGTTAATTCTGTTTTTGCAGATTAACCGATTGTTGATGTCAAACTGTTCAAAATAAAGTTTTTTTTTATAAGAATTGGTGTCAATAATTGTGTATACCGGTTTTCACAGTACTTGAATCAAGCTGGCCTCACGCTGTGAGCCGCCATCACAGTTAATCGAAAACAGGATTACAGGCTTCAAGCATAGACATTTGCAATCGAACAAATACGTCAAGCGTGAAGAATTTGTGAAGGAGTTAAAATCAAGCCGTTTATTTTTTCCAAAGCAAGTTTTTTTCATTCCCTCCGAGGAGAAATTTAGAAGTAAGAAATTCAAAGCCAAGCTATATTATCTAAGTAAGTACTTGGAAGAGTCAAGTATTTAAACCAAGCAAAGGGAAGAAATTACAAACTTTATTGGAAAAGGAAATAAAACCAAAGTAAGAAATCAGAATCAAGCTGTTAAATTCTCCAAAGCAATACGATCCCTTCCCCCTTTTTTTGGGAGATATTCAAAGCGAGCAAAACAATTTTCGCATTCAAGCTAAATTGGGGAGAAAATAATTCTTTCTCTACCCCCCCTTTAAGAAGTCACGCAATCAATCGTCGAAGTTATCAAGCTGCCCCGCAGTAAGCATATAAGGAAGTTGACTCAAGCGACCGTTACCTCCACTTTCTACGGAGTCGAAGCTGAACAAGACGGATTCCCCCCACCTTTTTTCCCCCAACGTTGAAGAAAATTCTCCCAAAAGAACTACAAGAGAAAACGAAAAATTATACGCAAACTAATACAAATAAATAAATAAAAAAAAAAAAAAAAAAAAAAATAATATATATATATATATATATATATATATATATATATATATATATATATATATATATATATATATATATATATATATATATATATATATATATATATATATATATATATATATATATATATATATATATATATATATATATATAATACTATTGTGCATTTGTGAACTATTATTATCATTATCATTATTATTATTATTATTATTTTTATTATTATTATTATTATTATTATTATTATTATTATTATTATTATTATTATTATTATCGTTATCATTGATTTTTTTTTTTTTTTTTTTTTTAAAGTGTTTTTGATTATTATTATTATTATTATTATAATTATTAATACGTTTAAGGTATTTGGTCCAAAGGCTTGTCTCTAAAAATTGCATTACAGTGTGTGTAAAAAATATATAATACGTAAATATTATAGTTGGACGTATTTCCGAAGGTCTTAAAAGTGTACAAGCGTTCACTAAAGATTGAAAATTCGAGCTGCAATAAATTTACCCTTTTTAATATCATACTCTTTGTTTGGTGTTTTTGAGTTACCAATTTATGGCGTTATCCTCTTTTTATTTATTTGTATACGCATTATTCTTGCATTTCTTTTGATATTAACATCGTGCTTTATATTTGTTTATATTTCTGTTTATGCACCTATTTTGTTGTTTCTTTGTATTGCAATAAAGATATATATTTTGTTACATTCATTGCCAGAAAGTTTGGTGACTCTATATTATAAAGGTTTGCCTTTTTTGTGCTTTTTTACAAGGTGTAATATTTTAGTATTTTTTATATATTATAATCTGCCGATGCCACAGGTGTTTATTTTATATTTGTTTAGATTATAATTGTCAATCGGTTATATTTTCTAATAAATATCCCTTTAAACTTAGTACTTTTCTCTGTGGCATTAGGTATTTAAAGGTTAGTTAGAGGTAAAAGAGATAAGCCTTGGCCAATATGAGTAAGAATAACGATAAAAATACAAGCAATGAGGTCGATTTAGAGGCCGGAGAGGAAGCTAAAAATGCGAAACGAAATTTATATGCTCTAAGGAAGGAATTTAAAACATGTCATTGCAAAATAAGCGAAAAAAAAAAGCCATAAGCGAAAACAAAATAATAATTATTCAAGGAGGGAACGTAGAGAAACTAAAACAAACGGTAAAACAATTGGAAAATGAATTTGAAGTCAAGCTGCAGGTTTATAGCGAAGCGATGGAAATTTTAGAAAGATTCGAAGACATAACCAAGGAAGAGGAAAGGTTTGAAATAATTCAAAGAGAGGTACAAGAAATTAGGGTGCAGATATGTACCTTAATTACAAAGCAAGAGAAAGAGAACTGCGAAACAAATCCATCAGGAACAAGTAAACAAGCAAGCGAATTCGTCCCACGCTCAAGCGAGGCTTCAAGCGAATCTGTTCAACGTTCAAGTCAATCTTCAAGCAAAGTTACGTCTGCGGACACAGCTACAGAAGAAGTCTTGGTAGAAAACCATACGAGGGAAGAAGATACTGACCAATCGGGTTTGAATCCGAATGCAAATGAGTTCAAGCCACATTCAGAGGCGTCAACAATAGCGACCTTAATAGAAAATATGTCCTTGCATCAAGCTGAACCAACCGTCTTTAATGGTGATTCGCTTAAATACGCATCATGGAAAATTAGTTTTGTACGCTTATGGAAAGTACGGTAAGAGATCAGCGAAAGCTTCTGTATTATTTGTATAAGTACACAAGTGGAGAGGTTCAAGAGTTAGTGAGACCTTATATTTCAACGGATTCAATAGCTTATAAAGATGCGAGAGAAGCACTAGAGGAGAGGTACGGCAACATGTACGTGGTATCAGGCGCTCTTAAAGAAAGGTTGAAAGCCTGGCCTATTATTAAAACAGGAGATTCAATTGGGCTTCGAAAATTTGCAGACTTTTTAAAGTGCGAGGTGGTAAAGGCTTCTACACAAGGGTTGAACGGTCTAGATGACTCTGATAAGATCATATCTTTATTGAAAAAGTTACCAGTCCATATATTACATAAATGGAATGATTACGCCTTCAAATACGTGGAAGGTATGCAGCCAAATTCTGGAAATTATCCAGGCTTTAAAGACTTCGTCAAATTCATTACCGATCAAGCTAGGCAAGCCTGTTTCGCAGCACCTACGTTACAAGTAGAAAGGCAGGATAGAGTAAGCGAAAGGCCAAAATATAAAGAGGCTCCAAGCGCCAGGAGTATACGCAGCTTTGCCATCGAGGCAACAATAGTAAACGACCAGAGAGATAAAAATGCGAAGACATACGCATGTACTTATTGTAACTGTTGTTATATTATTCATAATGATGGCGAAATATAAATATTACATAGGGCAGGGCATAGAGAGACAGCACTTCTTAATCTAGGTCTTTATCTACATGCTTAACACAGAGTACAAAGCGTGGTACAACAACACGATACAATCGACAGAATAAGAATGAATGTTTTCATAGAACATAGTCTTTTACTGAATCATGACAAAGAGTATTTTCATACAGTATCAAAAGTACATATACTTTAGATTAATTCCAACAGTAACTAAGCGCACGTCATTAATACTTGCAATAAATTCATAGACTTACCTGTCCAAGAAAGGAAATACTTCGTAAAGGAAAGAAGACTATGTCTGAATTGTTTAAGACCAGGGCATGTAATTAAATTTTGTAAAGATCCAAATCGCTGTAGGACTTGTAATAGATCGCATCGTGCGTTGCTACATGATGAAAGGGTGCTATTTGAGCAAAGGGTACCCGAAAAAAGAGTGGGAACTAGAGAAGTAGTTTTTCGTAATGAAAGAGACTAATCAGCAAGCTATCGTAAATAAGATAGATACAAGAGAAGACGATACTGCTTACCAAACTCGGGCATTAATACTTCCAATTTGGGTTTACAGTCGTGACTTTCCTGAGAAGAAAGTGCTAACTTATGCTATTTTGGATCACCAATCTAATTACATCCTTCCTTAAGAATTCATTATTTAAAAGATTAAATTTAGCAGGCTCTCCAGCAGACTTAAGTATTAAAACCATATCCGGTATAGAATGTACAAATTCAATTGAGTGCAAGAACCTGATACTACAAGGTTTGAGGTCGAATGAAACATTACATCTACGAACCTCATATGTGAAAGAAGATATCGCGGCAGATAGAGGAAGCATCCCTAATAAGGAAGTTACGAAAAAATATACGCATTTGCACGAGTTATATGAGGAAATAGAACCTGAAATCCCAATGCTAGACGTGGAAATGCTGATAGGAATCGACTGCCCGGAAGCATTGGAACCTTTAAGAGTAATTACGGGAGACAAGGGAACACCCTTTGGTTTCAAGTCTCGCCTAGGATGGGGCATCATAGGAATAACTCCAGAGACTCCTAACAACCCTGTACAAACAAGCAAATGCAAAGCAATGATCAGTCATTCTATAGTAGCATTCCGTTCTGAAACTAAGGAGCTGCATAAGCATAAAAACAAAAGATGAAAGAACAAAGTCTGAAGACAAAATAAAGATAGAGCTTGAAACCCAGAAGGTTTTGATCAAAGATTTAGAAGAAATCAAGGTACAGTTGAAAGATAAAGAGAACCTTATTTAAGAAAAAGCAGCTATTATTAAGGAGCTTCAGGAATCAAAACGGCTGTTAGAATGTTATGGTTGCCTACAGCTGGCCCAAGCTTATTGCAAAAAATGTAAGGAGTTCACCAAAGTCGGCCTAGTTAAACGTAAAAATGCGCTTATGCGTTCTTCGGTGCCAATAAACAAGCACGGAGAGTTGGTTCCAATTCCTCAGTCAAAATTATTATTTTGTGTAGAGTGAGGAGTCCTGCTACTACAGAACCCCCTACCAAAGATGGCAGCAGTTAAAGACAAAAACGAAGAGGAGGTCGAACAGTTCTGCCACTCTTTGTTCGACGTAGGATAGGAGGACGAAGAGCGGTACCATCAGTCGAAGGAGAGGAAGAACCTGAAGAACGTTGTGAAGTAGGCGGTGCAGGCGGAGCTGGAGGTGAAGGAGGTGGTGGAGGCGAATCAGTAGAAGAAGAAGGAAGGAGAGAAAGGGCGATCTGGCACATGTGGTGTTGGAAGAACGAAAGGAATGAGAAGAGGAGACTCTTCAAAATCATCCGGAGGATCCGGGGAAGATTCGAAAAATGCAGGTTTAAGCCTATCAACAGAGAAAACTTCCGTCCGACAAGGGAGCTGAAGAAGGAAGGTTTTCTCCCGACGACTTAAAACCTTGTAAGGCCCCAAATATCGAGCTTGCAGCGGAGCTCGATGAGCAGTCGAGGCGTACGAAAACATGTGTACATGTTGCGAGGTCCTTCGGAATGAAAGAGTGTATGGAAGCGTGAGGGCGTGGAACAGAAGGTTTCCACGAAGCAGAACACTGACGGAGGCGAGAGAGATAAGTGTAAGGGTCGGAAGACGCAGGAGAAACCGAAGGGTCAAAAAAGTCCT
>SEYY01022771.1:2500-25000 GCA_009176605.1 Armadillidium nasatum | reverse complement strand
ATTAACCAATTGTTGATGTCAAACTGTTCAAAATAAAGTTGTATTTTTTTAAGAATTGGTGTCAATAATTGTGTATACCGGTTTTCACAGTACTTGAATCAAGCTGGCCTCACGCTGTGAGCCGCCATCACATATGGTACTTAGTAAAATTTGCTTATGGCGATGTGGTAAAGTTAAACACGAATCCTGGCACTTCACTTCCGATTACCACTGGAGCAAAATGTTACTTCATAGTTTATAACTATGGAAATAGTTTTATTTTATAAGGTTTTCAAAAATTTTTACTATTTCAAAAAAAAAAAAAAATTAACTAAAAGGAAAAAGAAACAAAGAGCGAGAAAATATCATCATATATTTACACGTTAATTATTAAGAGCTTCAAACCTTTTCTCATTTAAAAAATAAAAAAATATTATATTTACAATTCAAGATTTTGTACACTACAATATTTAATAAGTTTTTGGCCATTATATATATATATATATATATATATATATATATATATATATATATATATATATATATATATATATATATATATATATATATATATATATATATATATATATATATATATATATATATATATATATATATATATATATATATATATATATATATAATTATGAAATTTATAATTTTAACATTAATAATATTAAAATACATAACACTAATGTTATTACAAAATTAAAACCACTTATGAATGAAATTAACATATCGACGATCACTATACAACCATTTAAAATTGAAAACCTGATGAGAAAAAAAAAATTTAAAACTAAAAAATTTTTAAAATTTTAAAAAAAAAAAAAAAAATATATATATATATATATATATATATATATATATATATATATATATATATATATATATATATATATATATATATATATATATATATATATATATATATATATATATATATATATATAAATAAACTTGCAAAGAATCTTCACATTAAAAAAGCTAATAATGATGATAGAGTGGAAGAGCTTGCTTCATTTTCCTATATAACAAAGTAGATGAACAATATCTTCCTATGACAACTTAAAATTTTTAATATTTTAGAACTATCCACGTAAGACTGTTTACCTAACCGCGTCAGAAATTTAAATCAATATTACAAATTTGACCAAAGAAAAGAACAAAAAAATATCTATAAAAACAATAATAAATATTAAGGTGCATAATTAGCATAATAAAAGGCAACTGAAGAAAAAATTTCATACTTTGACTATTTTAAGTTTAAAGAATAAATATTATTATAAAGGTAATTTTACGGCCACTAAATCTGAAAAGAACATAAAATGTAATAAATATATGAAAATTTATGTCTAAAAAAGTTACATTTTAAACATTTCTCAACTTTCAACAGTACTAAAAGCTCGAAATAAATACAAGGGTGCAAGTTTATTTTACCAGCTCGGTCTTGCGTGTTTCGAATTTCCAAATAGTCATCGTACAATAAATGGGTATTGCATGAAAAGGTTTCTCAAAATAATAATCTGCCTGCCACAAAATGTTGCTCCAATTACGTAGCTGAACTTTAAAAGAAAAATCTCTCTCTCTCTCTCTCTCTCTCTCTATATATATATATATATATATATATATATATATATATATATATATATATATATATATATATATATATATATATATATATATATATATATATATATATATATATATATATATATATATATATATATATATATATATATATATATATATATATATATATATATATATATATATATATATATATATATATATATATATATATATATATATATATATATATATATATATATATATATATATATATATATATATATATATATATATATATATATATATATATATATATATATATATATATATATATATATATATATATATATATATATATATATATATATATATATATATATATATATATATATATATACCGAGACCAAATCCAATTCAAGAGCCAAAATTTTTGCAAATTCCATTACAGTAAAAATATATTACTGTAATCAAAATTTTTAAATAAAATGCATGAAACCAAAATAATCATAATAAATAGGGACTTGTATTCAAATCTTGAGTAAGGAAAATTAATTATAATTTCAAATGCTACTTTCTTAAATTGGTTCTTTTAAACTGTTCCAATTTTTCCTTTTGAACTTTTTATACTTTTAATTGTTATAATAATTTGTTCTACATTTTTCTTCAGTACATTTAGAAAAGCAGTTTTGCATTTGGTTTTTCATTATATATATATATATATATATATATATATATATATATATATATATATATATATATATATATATATATATATATATATATATATATATATATATATATATATATATATATATATATATATATATACAACCTTTCCCACAATCGTAGGGTTGTGTCTATCGCAGGCCACATCCATTCAAACATTCACCTCTTCACCAATCTTTTCCATTCATTCATATCCTCTGTCAACCGCACAGAAATATTATTATTATTATTAATATATCTCTCTATCACTTAACAGCTCCTTGACATTACTCATCCAACTTGACATATATATATATATATATATATATATATATATATATATATATATATATATATATATATATATATATATATATATATATATATATATATATATATATATATATATATATATATATAATTTTTGTTATAAAATAGAACAATTTCATTTCATTATTATTATTTTTAAACAACAAAAAAACAAATTTATTACTATTAATTATTATTATTATTAAAAATTGTTTTGTATGATTATAATTAGAGATTTATTAATTTAGCACTAAATATTTCAATTTATCTTTTGCAACTCGTGGAACATCAGAGTTGGGAGCTGAATTTTTTTCCCCCTCAACTTTTGCACCATGATTCAAAGCCTTCAATACATTCTGCTTATTTTAGCTTAAAAGAGGTTTATTATCAAAACTTAATCTATTCACCACTCACCACTTTAGAACACAACAACTCAATTTTCCCTCATTAAAAAGAAACTATTATGGTAAGTAAATGAACCTCCCAATTAAGAGAGAAGTTTGATGGCTATATATATATATATATATATATATATATATATATATATATATATATATATATATATATATATATATATATATATATATATATATATATATATATATATATATATATATATATATATATATATATATATATATAATAAAGGAAAATAGACCCATTATTATTATTATTATTATTCAACAGTTAAAGTACGGCTGATAATCAAATTTTTGATGTATAACCATTCACTAGTTTTAAAGCTATATTTTGAAATTTTTTAATAGCTCAGCGACTAATGTTTAACACTCAGACTCTGTCACTGTAAAAGATCGGACAAGTAAGGTAAATTCAGACATGTTACTTATTACTACGGCCGAATTTGATAGAGTCCAGAGTCCTGGACTCTGTAAATATATATATATATATATATATATATATATATATATATATATATATATATATATATATATATATATATATATATATATATATATATATATATATATATATATATATATATATATATATATATATATATATATGAAAAAAAATTGATTCCAGGTACATAAACTTATCCTTGTTATACATATATCATAATTATGCTTATCAGGTAGCTCTCCAAATTAGTTTAAACTTAAGATGTACAATGCTTCATGCTTGAATATGGATTGCCCCTATTCCTACTCGTAATGAAACTAAATTCATGCTTAGAAGCAAAGGCATTAACCCTACAAATCAAGTTGGCAGAGAAGCATATTCTTAATTCTGCCTACAAAGCTAAAATGATGATTTTACATATATATATATATATATATATATATATATATATATATATATATATATATATATATATATATATATATATATATATATATATATATATATATATATATATATATATATATATATATATATATATATAATGTTTCAACGACTCACTACTAGGCAAGCTACATTTTTATAATGTTTAATGTGAAACTATATTATAAATATTAATTTATAACATATAATAACCATACATAAAGAAAGGAAAATGAACTTAAATTGTGTAATTTTTTTTTGCCTTTTAACAATTTGAAATGTTTAATTTAAATATAAAAAAAAAGAAAGCATCAACAACAAATTTTTTTTACAATTATTGTATGCTCACTGAATTGAAGAGTGTTGAGAGTTTTGATTTTCATCAGTTGAAGAGGATCCCCCTTTGAAGAACCCTTGCCTAGTTTTGCATTCTCTTATAGTTACTGTGATAAGATTAGCAGTAACATCAGTTATGAAAATTTCATCCGCTAAAGGATTCCTTTTATACCAATATGACGGATCTGGAGCGACCAAAACCTTTTAAAAAAAAAATAAAATAAGTAAATAATTTTTATTTACAATGATTTACTTTTATACATTTTTTAAGTAAAATCAAATTTAGTTAACAAACCTCTTCTTCCTCTTCCTCCTCCTCCTCCTCTTCTTCTTCCTCTTCCTCCTCCTCTTCTTCCTCTTCACCCATTCCTTCTTCAAAGACACCTTCTTCATGGTCTTCTTTGGTATTTTCTACCTTAGCAATGGTCTTACTTTCATTAATAACAGCTTCTTTATGTTCTTCACTTTCTGGTGAAATTAATGGGCGTAGAGGACTTTTTGGAATCTTTACAGAGAGGGGTGACTTTGGAGAATTAGGGGAAGCTGACATTCTTTTTGGAGACATTTTTTCTTCTTTTGGAGATTTAGGGGAGGATAGTCTAGGTAATTTTGTGGGAGGTGAACCACTTAAACTATCATCTTTCATAATGGAAACTCCAACCTTGCCATCTTTTAGGGGTTCAGCCTTTCTTTTATTAGGATTAGAGGTTGTGTAGTCAGGATCATTTGCATCATCACAGTCTTCATCATCCTCTGTGTCAGGAGCAGCACTTTCAGTTGAGCGCAACTCTCTCTCATTTTCAACATCACAAGAACTTTCACCACTTCGCAAAGAATCCTATAAGAAATTTTAAAAAAGGTTATATTTCACAAAACAGTGTATATATATATATATATATATATATATATATATATATATATATATATATATATATATATATATATATATATATATATATATATATATATATATATATATATATATATATAATACAGGCTGCTCAAAAAAGTATCCGACTTTAATATTTCGTGCGGAAATAAATGAAGGAAGGGAGGCTTAGTTTGGTGCTCTTATGTAGGCAATCTTCATATGCGTGCGTGAATGTTTTTGCAGATGCAGAAGCTGTCGGTCGCAGGAAAACCGCCGTTGAGTAAGAAGTGTAAGTGATCGCCGTTGGATTTTCTTTTTTGACAAAATACTACATCAGATTTTATGTAAAACTTGGCGATTCCCAAGTGCAAACGATCAGCAAGATTCAAGAGGCCTTCGTGGACGAAACGATGGCCACCAGACAAATAAAGGAGTGGTACAATCGTTTCAAAGATGACCGGACATCAGTTGAGAGTGAAGCACATCCTTGTAGGCCCTCAACCTACCGAAATGAGATCGCCATTGACTAAGTAAGGACCATGGTGATGCAGGAAGTCGGATCATGATCAGAGACTTGCATACGAGGTGGGCGTCAGCATTAGATCCGTTCATTCCATTATGAATGAGGATTTGGGCTTCAAGAGAATTTCAACAAAGTTCATACCAAAGCTGTTAACAACTGAGCAGAAGCAACCCGTTTAGAGATCGCACAGGACATACTGTAGACTCTAAACAGCGATCCCAACTTCCTCAACACAGTGATCATTGGCGATGAGTCCTGGGTTATGGGTGCGATCCTGAAAACAAGTTGCAGTCATCACAATGGAAGTATACAACATCCCGAGGCCAAAAAAAGCAAGGCAGGTCCGCAGGAATGTCGAAGTCCTGCTTACCGTCTTCTTGGACTCGTGGTCTTTTTTTCACCACGAGAACATCACACGGCACAACCATCACCAAGAAGTATTACATAGAGGTTCTACGTCGCCTTCGTGGCGCTGAGAGACGCAAACGGCCGGATTTATGAGCAGCGAGCAATTGGCAGCTTCATCACGATAACGCACCAGCCCATTCTTCACATGTGATATAGTTTTCTTGCCAAACACAACTTACCTGTGCTTCGTCAGGCTCCCAACTCTCCCGATATGGCTCAAGAAAATGCCCCTTAAAGGGATTAGATTTCAGTCAAGAAAAGACATTATGAGGAATGCGACGGAACTTTTGTGCGCCATCCAAAATGAGGAGTTTCAGCAGGTACATAACTTGCAATTTTGTAAACTTGCGCCCCTTCTCCCTCTCGATTTTGTTATTGGTTTGTATTATATTTTGTTGCTATACACACACGCACTCATATATATATAATATATATATTATATATATATATATATATATATATATATATATATATATATATATATATATATATATATATATATATATATATATATATATATATATATATATATATATATATATATATATATAAAAGAAAGTAGAGAAAGGTAATATGTTCCAGACTTTACTAGTAAAATATATGTAAAAATAAGAATAGAGGTTAAGTCTGAGATCAAAGTTTCATAAAGAGAATGAATGAGACTGGGTAGAAAGGAATGTCAAACGAACCATTATTAATTGAGTTTGGTAGGGCGATTTTAGAGTTCAGAAAAACAGTGCCAGTTGTAATGGCGATAGTATAGATGGAGACTGTAGAGAGTTAATGAGAGCAAAACAGCTGATAAGACAAAAATTTCCAGACTTCTTTCCACAAGAGCAAAATGAAGAGAACAACCCCACATGTGAGAGGCGTCCTTCATACAAGGGGCGAACAACACCCCTATAAAGAGCAAACAACTACGGGGGTGTAAATAAATTCCGAAGGCGTCTCAGAACACTCAGCCTCTCAGAAGCATTTAAGAAAGAGAAATAATGTTATCCTTCCAAGAAAAATCACGAGAAAAAGAGAGAGTATTCTGGAATGAGGTTTGAGTTCTGCATTTTGGAAGATGTCGTACTTATGTGGAAGGTTTTGTTGAGTAGAAAAATGAAAGAGTTGACTTTATGAAGCATTGCAGACAACCATGTTTTCTCTGCCCCAATTTGAAATACGAGAAAGATCAAAGGTTAGTTGCTCCAAGACCACTCTCTTTGCGTCAATTAACTGCGGTTGAGAAAAGCGTCTTTCAAATTGAAGAGAGTAAGGGTGGAGTCATCAGCCTAGGAGTGGATAGGTGATGAAGTAATGGAGAGAAGGTCATTAATGAAAAGTAGAAAAAGAGTTGGAGGAATTGAGTTTTTAAGTAATAGAAAAGAACCATGTTTTCTCTGCCACAATTAGAAATACGAGAAAGTTCTGAGGTTAGATGCTCTAAGGCCACTTACTAGCATTAATTAATTGCTCTTAGAAATATGGATGGGGCACATTTCAACATGAAAAGAGTAATGAAATTTGGAGTTGTCATCATAGATGATGAAGTACTAGAGAGGGTGTCATTAACAAAAAAGCAGGAAAAGAACTGGGGATAAGATGTCGGATACATTATAAACACACCTTGTGTGTGTGTGTGTGCGTATATATATATATATATATATATATATATATATATATATATATATATATATATATATATATATATATATATATATATATATATATATATATATATATATATATATATATCGTCCAATTTCTTTAACCTCAGTTCTTTCTAAAGTAGCACAGCTATTAATATATTTAAAGGATGAACGTTGACTGTCTACAACAGCAGCTATAGAACGATCGGAAATTTATAAATCAAAGCTTTGTGCTAGATTCTATTGAAGGCTTTTGTTATGTCTAGCACCACAGCCAAAGATTCACCGAAATGCTGAAGAGGAGAGGACAAAGAGTTAGAAAAAAAAAAAAGAAAGATCACCAATAGAGTGATTTTTAAGAAAGTCCTATTTGCGATCGGAGATAAAATTAGAAGAATTTCAAAACTTTGGAATGAACAGAGGTTAAAGAAATTAGAAAAACAATTAGATGGCTGCAGGGGTTCATCTGTTTCAGCGCTACTTCCAACAGTGGCAAAGCCATTGGGAGAAGTGAGTGGCAGTCCAAGGGGATTATTTTGAAGGAAATTAGTGTAAGTTTGTTGTATTTGGATATGACAATGTTTTTTATGAACAAAGGTCGGCTACATTATGAACACACCTATATATATATATATATATATATATATATATATATATATATATATATATATATATATATATATATATATATATATATATATATATATATATATATATATATATATATATATATATATATATATATATTTTTTTTTTTTTTTTTTTTTTTTTTTTTTTTTTTTTTTTTTTTATTTAAATTATTATATTTTATTATATTTAAGAATGTTTATAATTATTATTATTTTTTTTTTTTTTTTTTTTTTTTTTTTTTTTTTTTTTTTTTTTTTTTTTTTTTATTAATTTTTTTAATTTACTGTATATATTATATATATATATATATATATATATATATATATATATATATATATATATATATATATATATATATATATATATATATATATATATATATATATATATATATATATATATATATATATATATATATATATATATATATATATATATCAGCAATAGATTTGTTTCGCGGAAACTTTATAGAAAAAATAAATAATGCTGTGAACAGCGTAGGAAGCATTGAAAGTAATTAATTTACATTTAATAGTGATGATAAAATGAATATGCAAATAAATATATTAAACAAATGACGTTTTGGATTTATATCAAAATCCATTTTCAAATTATCTAAAAGGAAAAATAAATAGATAACAGAGAGAATAAAAATAACATAACTTCACAAAAAAAATATAGAATTAAAGTTAAGGTACAGCACATAAAAGGATGACTGATTATAAAATATGGTAGTTAAATGAACATCTTAAAGGATGAAACAACACTGAATAATGAACAAATTACTTGGTTGAAGACACAGCAAAAGTAGGCAGGTTATTAATATGTTTAGCAAAATTAAATAAGTAAATAAATAAATATACATACAAATATTAACAAATTTATAAAATCTCTCTCTCTCTTTCTTTCTTTCTCTCTGTGTGCATATATATATATATATATATATATATATATATATATATATATATATATATATATATATATATATATATATATATATATATATATATATATATATATATATATATATATATATATATATATATATATATATATATATATATATATATATATATATATATATATATATATATATATATATATATATATATATATATATATATATATATATATATATATATATTGAGGTTCACAGTAACTCAGTTTGTTAAGTCAGTTTTTACTCTGGCTTAAGGATACAGGTTCATCCCTTGCTCTCGGGTGTGTACTATAAAATACGCAAATCAAGGGTAGAACCTTAGATTTGGTGACCTGAATGAACACAAAAATTTTTTTGTTTGTATAAGATTTTCTGTAGCTAATTACAGTTTACAGCAAGGTGTTGTGCTAATAGGAACATAGGAAAATAGAGACAGTTAGAAGCCACAAGGGCCTATCGAGACTGTCCCAGTCCAAATAAATAATAACAATAACAATACTAATACATGCACAAAAGACTAGGTCTATCCCATCCCCAGTTATCAGTTTATTCATGCAAAGATAAAAGTAAAACTAAGCCCAATTATACATGCAATATTCAATGAGCCATCACCCACTACAAAAAACTGCCATTAGGCTTAGTCATAGGTTGATCTGTTGATCTAAAAATTCATATATACCCACCAATTTGGCTTAGTCATGTTATATTATATAATACCTAAACCATCCATATATCTATCCAGCCCCCTTTTAAATTTGACAAGAGAATCACAGTCAACAATCTCTTGTGGCAAGTCATTCCAAAAATTAACAACTCTATTACTGAAAGAGTATTTTCTTAGATCGAGATGGCATGGCTTCTTTTTAATTTTCTTATCATGTCCTCTAGTTACTCTTCCATGGTCCACTATAAAGTATTTTTCAATCTCTGTATTACTGTCAGATGCAAATATTTTGTAAACTTGTAATCATATCCCCTCTGAGAAATCTCCTTTCAACCGAGAACATTCCTAACTCCTTCAATCTCTCTTCATAGCTCTTATTTTCAAAGCCAGAAATCATCCTTGTTGCTCGACGTTGTACTCTCTCCAGCATATCTATGTCTTTTCTTAAATGAGGAGCCCAAACCTGTGCACAATACTCTAATGCTGGCCTAACATAGTTATTATATAGCTTGCTTATAACCTCTTTGCTCTTGTAAACTACATTGCGATTAATTATACCTAACATCTTATTAGCCCTATATTCCTTGCTTCCAAACATTGATCACCCACCTTCAGATTACTGCTAATAATCACACCTAAATCCTTTTCTTGGTCCACAGTCTCAAGCCATTCCCCATTCATTTCATAATTAAATCCTTCATTTGAGTAACCTACATGAAGAACTTTACATTTTTTACTATTAAAGTTCATTTTCCACCTCTCTGCCCAACCAAGAAGTCTATCTAGATCACCTTGAAGCTTTATGCATCCATCATTATTCCTTACTGAGGTAACCACTTTGGTATCATCAGCAAACTTAGAAACCTTACATTTAAGACCTTTGTCTAAATCATTTATATATAAGGAACAAAAGTGGTCCCAGCACAGAACCCTGTGGGACCCCACTCTTCACCGTTTCCCATAATGACTTATTACCATTAAGTAATAAATCTCAATACTCACACAATGCTTAAAAACTTAGCTAACACATGCAACAGTTTACATTATTCCAACATACAAATATCACATTCTCTCTAAAAATTCCTCCAAACACAAAGAAGGATCACCCATTAAGGATTTAAAACCACTCCCTCTGGTGATCAAGAATACCCTTGATTTGGCTGAGGTTCCCTATCCAAACACAAATAATCTGTGTAACTTATCAAGTAGGTCAGGACTCAGGAGTAACATATAACTTAATATCCCCCTGATTGCCTGTGAGTAACTGTGATAACTTAAAAAAGAAATATATATATATATATATATATATATATATATATATATATATATATATATATATATATATATATATATATATATATATATATATATATATATATATATATATATATATATATATATATATATATAGGGTATATATATATATATTGTTAAAAAACTGTTCCAATTTTTTTCATGTTATGTTTATAATTATGTGAATGGTTTAATAAATTTTCTAATGCAAATTCATATTTATTCAACATGAATAGCCAAAGGTATTGTTTATAGAATAGAGCTGAAAACGATCATAGAACAAAGACTGAATGTATTGTATTTTTTATTAATTTGAAAATTTTAGGTCTTAAAATTAAGAATTTTATTTTTATTTAATATCCAGTCAGATAAAGGAAAAAATGCCAAGTAATGAGATAGCAACCAGATATCCAGCTTAATATATATATATATAAGCAGTATAAAACTTACCTTTCCTCAAAAGCTTCTAGTAATCTTCCATCCAAGATATTTTCACTTGGCTCCCAAGTGTTGTGTCTATTTGAAAAAAAGATATTACAAAATAAGTACTGAACTGTTTTTGAAAGGAATATATTGCAAATAAGGAAATTTTTAAACAATATTACTTACTTGTTTGACCATCCTTTCCACTTTATGAAATATTCAACAC
The DNA here is from genome assembly GCA_009176605.1 of Armadillidium nasatum. Taxonomy (NCBI): domain Eukaryota; kingdom Metazoa; phylum Arthropoda; class Malacostraca; order Isopoda; family Armadillidiidae; genus Armadillidium; species Armadillidium nasatum. The sequence continues at coordinate 13,200 of SEYY01022771.1, read as the reverse complement.
GGCCCTGAAATTTGAAATCATGGAAGTAATCTTGAATTGATGATATATGTATTAAATTATTTAACAAATACAAAATGAAATCTTATATATATATATATATATATATATATATATATATATATATATATATATATATATATATATATATATATATATATATATATATATATATATATATATATATATATATATATATATACAGGGTATCCAAGATGTTGCACACCATAAAGATTTTGGAAAAGAAAATTTATATTAATAGATAATACTTTATTTAATCATAAAACATGCTCAAAGTGAGCACCCTCTGCATTAAAACATGTATCTATTCTCTTAACAAAACTCTTTCACACTTCTGAGGGATTCAGGAGTGATCATTTGGCATGTAGTTGTTATTGCATCCCTTAAATCATCAAGGGTGCGGAGACAATTTTTGTACACAACAGATTTGAGAGGACCCCAAAGGAAATAGTAAAGTGGGGTAAGATCATGTGATCAAGGTGGACACTCCATGGGCCCTCTCCGTCCAATCCATCTGTTAGGAAAGGTCTGGTCCAAGTGGTCACACACACTTGTTGCAAAATGTGCTGTAGCTCCATCCTACTGAAAAGACACATTTAGACAGTCATACTAGAAGGTCTGCAGTAATTCTAAATAAATTTCAGCAGTGACATTATCACTGAAGAAGTATGGGCCAATGATTTCCTTCTCCCAGATTCCACCCCACACCATGATATTTGGGTTGTGCTGGTGGTGTCCATCTTCATTCCAAAGTGGATGGTTATCTGACCAATAGCACATAATGTGCCAGTTTACTTGGCCATTCAAATAAAAAATGGCTCATCGCTAAAAAAATATCTCAGACGATCAGCATCTGAGTCAGTTTCTTGCAGGCGTTTAATTAAACAGCAGACAGTGGTGTGGTTCAATGGTTGTCTCTCAGTGTGACTGTGGTTGAATTTACTAGCTACTGGGCGGTGTGTAGCCCTTTGTCGATCAAACATGAACAAGTTGAACTCTTTCTTCTACGCTTAGTTTCTCAGTCATAAAGCAATCTCACAGCAGAAAATAAATTGCATCAATATATTTGAAAACCTGTATGGTGCATAGCATCTGGGACACCCTATATATAGTATATATATATATATATATATATATTATATATATATATATATTATATATATATATATATATATATATATATATATATATATATATATATATATATATATATATATATATATATATATATATATATATATATATATATATATATATATATATATATATATATATATATATATATATATATAATATATATATATATATATATATATATTATATATATATATATATATATATATATATATAGGAACCGACCGGGGCTGGAATTTGGCCGGGGTCACCCGGGGCCGGGGTTATGGCCGGGGTTTCCTAAAATTTGTAAAGAGGTCAAAAGCACTGAAATTTTAGGTTAAGAAAATTAGATATAAGGTTTATTTAATTGTAAGGAAGGAGTAGAATAGCCAACATTCACTTAAATTAATGATTATATGCATTTTCTCTAAAAAAAAAATCAGAAAATTACAGTTTTGTATATTTAAAGTTTAAAAAAAGTACAAAAATTAAAAAAAAAAAAATTATTCTATTCATAATAGTGATTTAACACGTTTACCTAGGTAAGACCCAAAGGTAAAGTTTGAAAAAATGTAAGATATAAAATTATCAATTTAACCTGTATTTATACATATCATTGTTATTTTATTGCTATGTATCAAACTTGTATCATTTAGCTGCATTATTTAAAAATTATTATTTTGTTTTTACTTTCAGTCAATATGGCTAAAAGATCAGCTTCTGCAGTATTTGAATACTTTACAATGTTTCAGGATAGGCTCGAAATAGCTAAATGTAACATCTGCAGTCAGAAAATTAGAAGAGGACCTCCGGGTGCTACAAGTAAAAAAAATTTCAACCAAATCTTTTGGAGTATCTAAAATCAAAACACAAAGATGAACATTCACTAGCAGAAAAGGAGCGGTCAAAAGAAACAGAAAAGAAAAAAAATCTTAATTTTCTTATATTTTGTTTGAAATTTTTTGTTATTATTTGAATGATTGAGCTGAAATTTTCAAAGTATGTGAATTTTTTCACGAAGTTCTGAGTTGATTTCGAGCATTTTTTTGAGTCTATAACGGTTTGAAAGTTATTTGGACCCAAAGTTGAAAAAAATGAATAACTGGGTCAAACCACTGGTCCACATGAGCTGAAAATTTAACTGAATACCTTTGCCCCAATTTCTTGCATTGGTGGGAATAGATTTTTGATATCACGTCTAGAAATTTTTTTTTGCAAAAATCGTACCCTTCTGGAGGAAAAAATTATTTAAAAAAAAAAATGCTACCTACTATTTTTTTTATTTGTGAATATTGTTTAGAAGAGGAACAGGGCAACAATTTTTATTTAGTGCATTTTTAAATGCCCTTTGTTTGAAGCGAGATATAGCCTCTCAAACTTTGGGAATTTTTGAAATTTGGCCAAAAATGGACCTTTTGAAGGCTATATCTCAAAACCAACGAATCTCATCGAATAAAGTACATAGAGGAATTTGTAGCCCCACCCCTCCTCTATACACACCAAAAATAGGAAATGTTATAGTTGTATTTTTTTTAAAAAAGATTTGTCTGAAAAGGTGGATTTTTTTAGTTCAAAAAATTTTTTTTTCTATAGTTGGTCAGTTTTTGGCTTATAACATTTTTTCTATAACTCTGGAACAAAAGTCTATTAGAGGCTTTTGTAGCCCATATAATTTTGAATAAATATCCAACTTTCAGCTCATTCTAAAAAGTGGTTTGGCACCACCATTCTATTGAAAAAGGGTAAAATTTCCACAAAAAAATTTTTTTTTAACCGTAATAGACTCGGAAAAACGCTAGAAAGGGACTTTTCTTACCGGTAAAAAATCTATATACACTAGTTTCAGCAGAATCGGCTGAAAATAAAAAAAAAAAAAAATAATTTGCCATTTTACCCCGGTTTTCCCTGATTTTTAGCCGGGGCCGGGGCCGGGGCCGGGGTCAGTAAAAATGGCCGGGGTTTGGCCGGGGCCGGGGCCCGGTCGGTTCCTATATATATATATATATATATATATATATATATATATATAATATATATATATATATATATATATATATATATATATATATATATATATATATATATATATATATATTAGTGGAGCCTCGTAACCCTAAATCTGTTCCAGAACTCAGTTCGAATTACAAAGCATATTTTCCCCATTGAAATATATATGTTAAATCAATTAATCCATTCCTGAACTTTCCAAAATCCCATTATTTATGTTTTTACATCGAAAGGCATCTGAAATCACTAGAAATTGTTGTAAATGTTAATATAATTAATAACAATTAAATACATTTATTAGAAAAATAACATATAAACAGTATTAAGCATAATGAAAAACACATGTATATGTATGTAAAGTTAAACATCTCACTTTATATTTTTTATGAAATTATTTTAACTGTCTAGCCAGTTCCAATTACAAAGCAAAAAAATGCTGAAAATTTGTTCAAATTACAAGAAGTTTGAGTTAATGGATGTTCGAATAAACATGATTCCAATATATATATATATATATATATATATATATATATATATATATATATATATATATATATATATATATATATATATATATATATATATATATATATATATATATATATATATAGGGTTCATGTTATAAATTCATAAAACTATCATGATTTACATACCCTTCTTACTCTTTTCTTCAAAATACATTCTGCTGCATAGACACGGTCACCAAATGAAGAAAGTTCCATCTTCATTGGAATTTTTGTTTTTAATCTTTCTTCTAAAATTTTTTTTTTTGTTAAATCAAAATTAGAATGTTAATACAAAAAACACGAGTAGATTTTCAATTAGTAATTGCAATGAGAAACTAGAGCCATCACATTATTTATAGGCTTATTTTTAGCCAAATAATATATACAGCTGCAGAGACAAATGAAAAGCTGTAAATAAAAATCAAGAAAAACTGAAATGTAAATAAAATACCAAAATATACAATGTTGTAAAGCAGGAAACAATAAATATTATATATATATATATATATATATATATATATATATATATATATATATATATATATATATATATATATATATATATATATATATATATATATATATATATATATATATATATAGGGATTCTGCCGGGGCCGGGGTTGCCTAAAATTTGTAAATAGGTCAAAAGCACTGAAATTTTAGGTTAATGAAATTTTAGGTTAAAACAATTAGATATAAATTTAATTGAGGTTTATTTAATTATCAGAAAGGCGTAGAATAGCCAACATTCACTTAAATTAATGATCATATGCATTTTCTCTGGAAAAATGTAAGAAAATTAGATTTTGTTTAATAAAAAGTACAAAAATAAAAAAAAAAAATTTTTTTGATTCATAATAGTGATTCAACAGCTTTACCAATAAGCCCACAAAATATATAAAGTTTGAAAAAATGTAAGATGTAAAATTATCAATATAACCTATATTTATTCATATCATTGCTATGTATCAAACTTGAATCATTTAGCTACATTATTTAAAATTATTATTTTGTTTATACTTTCAATCAATATGGTTAAAATATCAGCTTCAGCAGTATGGAAGTACTTTACAATGTTTCAGGATGGGCTCGAAATTGCTAAATGTAACATCTGCAGTCACAAATTAGATGAGGACCTCCGGGTGGTACAAGTAAAAAATTTTTCAACCAAATCTTTATGGGGGGCATCTAAAATCAAAACACAACAATGAACATTCACTAGCAGAAAAGGAGCAGTCAAAAGAAACAGAAAAAAAGAGAAAATTTTAAAAAGCAAGAAGAAATATCTTAATTTTCTTATATTTTGTTTTAAATTTTTTTTTATTATTTGACTGATTGAGCTGAAATATTCAGGGAATATGCATTTTTTCCCAAAGTTCTGAGTTGATTTCGAACATTTTTCTGAGTCTATAACAGTTTTAAAGTTATTTGAACACAAAGTTGGAAAAAATTAATAACGGGTTCAAACCACTGGTCCACATGAGCTGAAAATTTAACTGAATAATCTTAGCCTCAATTTCTTGTATTGGTGAGAACAGATTTTTTATATAACATCTAGAAAAAAAGATATAAGCACTTGAAATTTTTTTTTTTTTTTAAATCATACTGTTCCGGAGAAAAAAATTATTTAAAAAAATACGCTGAAAGGGAGAGAGGTTGAGAAGAGTGTTGAGCTCATAGTGAGCTCATCCACCCTCCTCACCCTGTATATATATCATATACTGGTAGTGTGGTTTATTTATTTATATAATTATTTTTTGTTTGTTTAGTCTATTTATTTAGTCTTATGATCAAAATACTAAATTTGTTTTATATTTCCAGCTTGTTGACATATTATATTCTTAATGTTATATGTTTATTCTTAATAAGTTTGTATTATACTGAGTAAATAGTTGTAAACGGCCAGTAATAAATATTCTCAAATTGAGGGAAAATCTTTATATTGTGAAACGATTTATAATAGTCATTCTCTGACAGATCAGGTGATGCATGTAACCACACCCCTCCCGATTTTGATGAAAATTGGAATACTAAGGGAGTTTATTCTGAAAACTCCAAAAATAAAATCAGTTTTCAAAATTTCAATCAGGGGGGGGAGATATGGACCCCCCAAATTTTGACATTTTTGGAAACCCCCTTTCATTAAAATTTCCATAACTCAGGTCCTATTTATCATAGAGACATGGGAGTTGCATCATTGGATAGAGAATACTCAGATGTATAATATTACTTCTATGCATATTTTTCACTGGATGTTACCAAAAAAAGTTATAGTTCAAAAATTTTTAGGGGGTGAAAAACCCCCACGGCCACTCTCAATCTAAAAAAAATTTTTCTCTTCAAGTACCCCTAAGTATACTCTATTATGAAATACAATCAAAGTTTTGTCTATTTTCCTCATAATATGTGAAATCATAATCTTTATAAAACCCCTTTACTGCAAGTAGTTTATATTTATGACAATTTAAACTAAATTGTTATTAAAAGCAGTTTACTAATATACGGTTTATACCGGTATATATATATATATATATATATATATATATATATATATATATATATATATATATATATATATATATATATATATATATATATATATATATATATATATATATATATATATATATTTTCAGATTTTAAAATGAGCAAAAATTATTTTGTTTCTTTTGTATCTGACAGCTTTTGCTTTTTCTTGAAAGGCGTTATTTTAGCCGTTTCTATCATCACATCGCATAAGCATTCTAATGTGATTTTAACATTCTGAGAAACAAGTGGTTTAAAAAATTTTTATTTTGTACCTAGGATCTAAAAAGGTTGCAATTGTATAAGCATCATCATTTTCCAGGTTTTCAAATCTGTCGTTCATCTCCTTCATTAATGTTTCAGTCATCCTTGAAACTCCCTTAGACTTAATAACATTTGTTAACACAACTTTCAATGTTGAAACAAGTGGTATCACATCTGACAAACATGATTCAGCTGAACTTATAGTCTTTGTTAATTCTTCAAAAGGCTTAAGGATATTAATACAATTATTTAAAATGTCATTTTCGTCAGCTGTTAGAGGCTTTATTTTTGTGCTGCTTGAAGCATAAAGGCAAATGGCCTCATTAATTTCGCTCATCCTCTCAAGCATATGCAAACTACTATTCCAGCGTGTTTGAATATCTTGCATGACAGAAAGTGGACGAACATTTAATCTTGTTTGTATTTTCTTCAGCTCATTTTGGGTTACAACGGAGTGATTGAAATGCGTAGCAATTAACCTACATTTGGTTATTAAATCGGATACACATTTTTGACTCATAATGGAATTTTTAACTACTGAGTTTGGTGTGCAAAGCAATCTACATTTTTCACTCTTGCCAGAGAAAGTGCTTTTTTATATTTGTGCCCGAATCCCTGACTACGCAGTGCACTTCATTTAATGAAATCTTCCATTTTGTCAGCATCTTTTTCAAATACAGTTTCAAGATAGTCGCCTGTATGGCTCTCAGAAAGAGGTTCTGCATTCAATACAAAGTTTTGCCTTTGAAAGTTTTTATCGATTGCATGATACGTAATTTTTTACTATCCGCGGATGCGGTTATGCGGATATTGGAAAAGATGCGGATAGGATATCCGGTCCACCTCTAATATATATATATATATATATATATATATATATATATATATATATATATATATATATATATATATATATATATATATATATATATATATAATATATATATATATATATAAACTTGTATTACAGTACATTGCAAAAAAATAACTAAATCAAAGGATAAGTATAACAACCTGGTATTCAATTATTTTTCTAATTTTGTACAAATTATTCAGAGAACAGTTGCTTCACTATTGTCTTTTCAATTTTTTTTAAATAGTTTTTCTTTTTATTATGTATTGTATTACTTTTCCGTAAAGTAAAAGAATGTGTAGAATGCATTTCAGCATTTTTTGACTATATTTTCAACATAGTGAAAAAGAGAACTAACGTACTAGATCAAATTATTACCTATATTTTAACTTTGTCGTTTCAATAAACAATAAACGTTAAAAAAAATTGCTCAACCAAATCTAAGTTTTACCATTAGTTTTTATTCTTTTTAGCTAAAGGGGATGAGGATTTCAATCTGACTTATGTTTTAGTAACATTTCTCTGTAGTTATACATTTAAATTAGTGCAAAGAGCAAGAAGAATAGTCTAAGCAAATTAAACAATCTTTAAAAATTCATATTTACAAAATGCTTTCTTTACACAAAGTGCAAAAATGAATTTAATAAAGATTATTTTTAACCACTTTATATATCGATAGACAAAACATGTTTAACCAAGGCCTAAAATAACTTCTAAATAAAATATGCAATAGAGCACAATTAGAATACATCCTTCTCTAACCAAGCTACAACAATTACACCACCAAACCAAACCAGGTTAATTACCGTTTCAAACATTTACCGAAATTAAATTTTTATGGTCCATACGAATTTTATTTAAATGGTTTCGTTTTTTTTTGTTTTTTTTAAAACAAAAATATATACAGTCAGTCTGTTTTAATGCTATATCCGAGTAAACTATACTTCAGTCTTAAATATACAAGTATTTTAAATCCAATCACTTCCATTACTAAAGCAAGTACAGCTATTAAAATAAACGAAAGCAAAAAATATATATATACATATTCTGAATTAGAGATTCATAAAAACATTTCCATAAATATAGTTCAAAGTTCAAACTTTAAAAAAGATCTAACATCTTTCCAGCGTTTTCTAATTTTCCAGAATCTACTGAAAACTAGTTGGTTGGTTAAAAATATCAAATACAAAGTCAGAGTTGCCAGAAAGTTTTTCTCGAAAATAGCAGAATATGATTTCAAAAGTAGCCAATTAGGTTTGAAAGTAGCCCAATATAGATTTGCAGCTGGTGTTTTGGAATTGATATATCGAAAGCAATATCGCTTAAAATCAATCGATAATTTACATAAAAGTCTATGATAATTTATAAGTTTTTAGTTTTTAGTTCTTACATTTTTCTTTTTTTTTTTTTTTTGCAATATTTCAAATTAACTATTGTAATTAGAAAAAAATTATGTAAAACCATACTTTAAACATTATATATAATATATATATATATATAATTTTATATAGAATATACTATATATTAATATATATATATAAATATAATATATTATATATATATATATTATATATATTATATATATTTTTTTCAATTAAGATCTGCTAACTTTCTCGCAGATCAAATACATATACATCATAGTTTAAAATTTGCTATGGGGGAATCGAACCCGAGCCCTATTGCACAAAAGCATAGAATTTCACCACTAAGCTACCACTATGGCAAATTTTAAACTATGATGTTTAATGTATTTGATCGATCAAATACATTAAACATCAACAATTAAGGTCTGCTAACTCTCTCGCAGATCTGCGAGAGAGTTAGCAGACAATTGTTGACCTTTCTATTTAGTTTGCGAAAGGAAAGAGGGAATCGAGCCAGTGTCATGTTACTTCGCGCTCAAGCGCGGTCGGGAGAAATCTTTGAAAGTTGCTCTTGTGAATTCATAAGCCTCCTCTTTGGATTTTTCTTTTGAACCGCCAGTAGCGTAGTGGTAAAACTCAATGCTTTTGTGTTATAGGTCGGGGTCGATTCCCTAAGCAAACTTAAACTATGATGTTTAATATATATATATATATATATATATATATATATATAATATATATATATATATAATATATATTATATATATATATTATATATATATATATATATATATATATATATAAATAATTAGAGTTAGCCTAAAGTATACGTACTCTTAATAATGTACGAATATTTTCTTTGTTACCATCCAGTAAAGACTATTTAAGGCATTGATTTAAATAAACGGCAATGATGGTTATGAAATTCAAAATAAAATTCAGAGAAAAAATGGTGATTGAAAATTGAGTTTAATTCAATAAATGAGATTAAAAATTGAAGAAACAAAAATGGTTTCGGAAAAATAATTATAAAAATGTCCGAATAAATGAAAAATAAAAATTTTTAAAAAAATTGAAATTACACAAACAGTATAGGAATTAAAGAAAAAAACTTACAATTATACACAAGATACTACATATGACAAATACAGCAAGAATGTGAGTTTATATGGGCAGTATGACAGGTATATTGTACTGAAAATGGTTATTGTACTGAAATGTAATTTGTGTAAAAAGATGTAAAAGTACATATTTGTAAAATTTACAAATAAATTAATAAAATTATGAATTACCATTACTAATTAAAGTTAATTACATATAAATAAGTAAAAAAGTAAAAATTGAATAAATTGAAATTTTTTTTTGAAAAGTCTGGGTATAGAATTACAATTTAAATTTGGAATGAATTTATAAAAGTGTATGAAATACATTTTACAAAGAAAAGAAATATAATGAAATTATATGGAAGATTTTAAAAAAAAAAATTTCAATTGAAAAAAAAAAATGGAAATGCAAAAAAAAAACAAAAAAAAAAACGCAAAAAGTAAATGCAAAATTGGAAAGAAAATATACAAAAAGACACAAAATAGGAAACATTTTCAACAAAGAAAATGTTAAAATGTTATATAAAAACGAGAAAAAAAAAGAATAATAACCAAGCTAAAAATATACTAAAATAAAATTTGGCAAAAGTGTAAATGTAAATAAAATTGAATGAATGAATGAATTCTACAAAAAAAAATTATTGAAGAAAAAAAATCTATATAAAAAAATATATATATATAAATAAAATACAAAAGATACAAAATACTAAGGGAAACAGGAACGCTATAATTATGACAATTTTCTAAAAAGCTTGCAAATTTTAAATATTATTACATCTAAAATGATCAACAAGAAAAATGCAAAAAAAAAAAAAAAATAATCCAATTTGCAAGATTGATTAAAATTTTCCTGACGGATATATATATGTTGGGCGTAATTAATCCATCGTTCCCTTGTACACGTGAAGTCGATCAGGCGGAAAGTGGAAAGGACTTCTTT
>SEYY01022769.1:2500-48003 GCA_009176605.1 Armadillidium nasatum | reverse complement strand
AATATGCGTAATTTTGGAAACTCCACTAAGAACTACATTATATGAATGAAAATGATTGAAAGTATAACTTTTTTTAATTAAATATAATTTTCATAAGCAGATTATTAAGACCATTGATAAACAGTGATGAATTTGAATCATTGTTATTTTGAATTTTCATCAAGTTCAAAGGAATTTATTAACTTTTGTTTTCTCTTGGGTAGAATTCTTGACCACTGGAAAACCAGTTCACGAGGGACTTCTCGCATTTTTCTCTCCTGAAAACAAAACACATGTATCATTTCCATTGCGCTATGAGTTAATTTAAAAAAATACAAACTCACACACACACACATAGTAAATATATATATATATATATATATTATATATATATATATATATATATATATTTAATATATAATATATATATATATATATATATATATATATATATATATATATTATATATTATTATATATAATTCTAAAATGGAAACGGCATTTCTTTTTTTTCTACCTCAAAATAAAATTTCTGCTGCTTCCATCGTGTTAGCATTGCTTTGGAAATATCTTTAACCATTACTGTTATTATCTCTGATGCTCTTTATATTTTGATTAAACCAATAATACAGGTTTATTTATGCAAATTTTGAGAGGCTTTAATGCTACTGGTTTTATCATGTCTCCTAAAATGTTTATTTTGGACAATTTAAGTTTTAAAATATGTTACTAAAGCTCTGTAGTTTCTTTATTATGATTTTTCTACTAATTTTCTAATATACTAAAGTTTCTAACTTCAGACTGCTGAATAAACCTATTTAATTAAATCAACCTGTCTTCTATTTTTGTCACAACGACAGATGCTGAGAAGAAGTTTCATAACATATCTAACAAAAAATAAAAACAATTGATTTAAAGCCCTCTCTGTAATTATGAAAACGCTAATACAAACAATATGCCATATAAACCTTAAAAATCCATTCAATGATGATATATGGTTCAAAATCAAATTTTAAAACACCATAGTTATTTTTTCTCCAAAAAATTATCTTAATTGGAGAGTTTCAAAAAAAAAGCTTTGCGCTCACAAGACTATTAGATCATCGATCATAGATTTTTGTCTTCTTATCAAGAAGAATTCCATACTGCATTACACTCAATATGTCTCATACTGTCCATATTGGTATATAGAGTCGTATCAAAGTAAATAAACATTTTTATGTTTTCTGTTATTTTCCAAATATTTATCTAAATCCATTTACTATAATTTATTAATTATAATAATATACTAAAATTATATATATATATATATAATAAATATATATATATTTATCAGTAAATAGAAAAATAATAAGAAAAAAAAAAACAAAAAAAAAAAAAAAAAAAACTTATATATATATATATATAATTATATATTTATATATATAATATATATATATATATATATATATATAATATATATATATATATATTATATATATATATATATATATATATATATAATATTATTTTATATATATATTATATATATTATATATATATATATATTATATTATATAATTATATATTATACACATATTAAAGGTTACATCCTAAATTATATGAGAGTGATAGGTAAATAATTCCTATTAATATATAATATCAAAATATTAATATTCGCTAGGGTATGTGAGGAGATGTAGCACAGTTTTTTACGGATGTGTATTGTAATGTTGTGTTTGTGTTTGTGTATGGGTGTTTTCTCATTTTTAAAACTTTTAAATAGTAAATATATCCTTCTATTTAGCTATGTTCATTAGTGGTTTTATTATCATTTGTGATGCTTCTTTATTATAAATATTTACTTAAATTCTAAATGTATAAGATAAATTTATTTCGACATACAATACTAAAACTTTTTATACATGAGATTCGTATTTATAGAATATAGCGTAATTTAATTTTTATTAATTTCTTTAACATAACAAATAGTAATATTTTAATTAATAATATTTAATAAATTAACATATAATTTTCCTACTTTAATCTACTTTAAAGATTATTATATTTATATATAATTTATTTATATACTTTGTATATATATATAAAGTATATTTATGAGGTTTAAATAAGTAAGAGAATTCTAATATGAGTTTGATTATGATTAAATAAGTTCCATTTAATGGTGTTATGGAGTGGTATGATGATATGGGCAAGTGAGTATAGAGTAATAATACTGATCTGATTTATGTCTGTATTGTAAGAATAGATTTATGGTATGAAGAGAGGATTAGGTGAAATAAGAGCAGATTGTTAGCTATATGTCAATGTACCAAGGTAGAGCCACTACGAAATTGTATATATTATATTCATTAACGGTACCATATTATTAAAATATAATAAGTTTAATAAGGAGGATTGGTAAGGGTAAGGATTATAGAGGCGACAAAAAGAGTGGTGAGTAGGTTATATGATGATGGATAAGGTATACTGTGATCTGATTTAATAAATGTTAGTGAGAAAAACGAGTGAGAAAAATGATAAAGGTGACTCCATAAGAGATAAGATAAATGGATATATATATAGAGGATATATAGGTGGGGGGGTATAGTATGATGTAGGGATAAGAGGTTAGGATAGATAAGATGAAGTAACTGAAGGTAGAGGGTTGAGTATTATTTGCGATTAAGTAACGTTATGTATTTTGAGTGGGAGTTAATTAATATGAGGATATAATTGTGTTAGGTGCGAAAGGGGAGTGAGTGATAGAATGAAACGTTCGGGATTATGGTCAAAAGGAAAATGCAAGCCTTTAGTAAGTATTTGGGCACGATGGAGGACACTGATAGGGAGTAGTATAGGAAGAGGCGAAAGGAGGTGAAGAGGGAAGTTAAGAGAGCAAAAAGGAGAGTGGAAGATATGTGGGGAAGAAAGTTGGAAATGAATTTTATGGAAAGAAGAGATGTTTTGGAAGGATGTAAATTGAGCGAAGAGATGAAGGGGGAAGTGGGAATAGGGAATGAGAGAGGGAAGATGGTGATTTGGTACAATGAGAGATAGAAAATGCACTGTAGTGATTAGTTAATTGGGGTGATAATAGAGAGAGATGATAAGGATAATAAGTATAGATATGTATTTAAAATGACAATTAAAGTAAATTTAAATGTGATAGGCATAACCAGAGAGAGAGTAGTGGAGAACCCCACCATCTAGATTTCAAGATAGTTTGTTTTTATTATTTGTCATAATACGTATTATCTCCTTGGGTTCAGTTCAATAAGACAAAAGTATATCAGAGTATCATCATGCGTTTACTGATGACAATGTTTACATAGTTATTAAAGTAAACCGAATGAGAATGTAAAAGTGAAGGATTAGTCAAATGTTTACGAGTGGTTAACAGGCTAATATGTGTTGAGTTGACACATCATGTGACAGAGAGCTGCATAGCTTGTTGTGTCAGATGGCACTAGATACTCGATCTATAGAGGAAAGAGCTTCTATCAGAAGAGTGAGGTTATTAGATTTGCTTGAGGTGACCTGGAGCGTGTGCCTACCCTCAGAGCGCCGTTAATTCCATAACTCACGACAAATGACCACACACGTTGGCAAGGAAATACGTCGCAGTGTACCCCATTTTATTTTTTTTATAAAGCGTTATACATAAAAGAGACTAAAGCAAATGAGCTCACTAAGCGAGGAAATTATTAGGAGATTAGATAAGTTAATGATTTTTTGAAGTGTCAATTAAGACGCCATAATGCAATTATACTAGTGTAAGCGTGTTGGAGATAAAGATCTCACATCCAGAAGTGCATTAAGCTCATTAGTGATCGAAGAGGGATGAAGGGAATGGTTCAACTTTGAGGGCAATTAACAATAGGAATCGTTATATTTATGTACGAGACTGGGAAAAATTATGGACATCTTTAGTCTTAGATCAATTGCCTGGTATAGGAACACAATATGATCGAGTTTTATATATTGCTGAGGGCATTCATGAGATTGTTTTTAATGAACTTTCGTAAAAAACGAGCAGACAATAGAACAAAGTAGTATTTGTAAAGCGCGACAATATGTCGTGTTATAAAGCTCTCTAGGAGTTCATTTCAACTGACTGAGCTAACTATAGTCGTGAGACGGTAGTGATTATATGAATTTGTGATGTATTATACTCCTTATTATGAGTAAAAGAGGAGTTTTGTAAGAATTTTTGTGGCTAGGAGGTCGTTATTTGGAGTTGTGTATTGATAGGTGATATATTCTAACATTGACGTAGGAAAATATATAGTGTGCTTTGTCACGTCGTGGAGTGCTCTCAGAGCTCGACAAGTGATACAGTTAAGTTTATATTATCAAATGATTCGGATTGCTTATTTTGCGTAACAAGAAGGTGACTTGGATCACCTTACTCAGTTCGTAATAGAAGGGTATGTGGAGAATAAGGTGAAAATGAGGGGAGGCGAAGTAATGCTCCTTTCTTATAATTTAGAGGAATGAATAGTACTCAATGGATCGTGATGATACTCGTGCAGCTGCCGCTAACTGGTTTGTGTTGTTTTGGCTTTGTTGAGAGAGATTCGTGATGCATTGTATTGGAGAGTATGAGATGTGCGAGAATCATTATCGCGTGTGTGAAAAACTTTATTGAAAGCTATTTTTAGGCATGATCCGCACTATGCTGGTTCGTTGTCAAAGGAAAGAATGAGGCTCTCTTACGGATTTTTTTAAGAATAGTAGTTATAAATACTCTGCTGATTAGAGATGACATGAGAATTTATTAATAGGATGTATAGAAATAAAATTAATACAAAAGAATGCGGCAGGAGGGAAAATTGAAAGGAGATATGTCAGGTGTAAGGAATATATGTACGAGTGTGTCGAGAAAAGATATATTCAATACATTAAAGAGTTTGGTGAATAGTTGGGGCTTGAAATTTGTGTGAAATGAACGGGGGCGATAGTAGAAGATAAGGGAGGACTATAAGAAATAGATGATTGTGTTATGGGTGTTAATGGTTTATTGGAAAATAAATCGTGTGATGTGCTCGGAGAAATACAAGTGATGCCTAGTTGAATAGTGTACCGTGTGCGCCTTCAGCAGGCTGACGATCGCTTGATTTCAACACGAGAATAAATGTACAGGCGTATACGAGAACATAGTTGTAGACGCGCTGCTACTCTAATGATGGCTCGGGTATTTGTCCTCCAGTCTGTAATAAATGTTGTGGTAGTGTAGAGTTGAGGAGTACTCTTAAAGAAAATTTTTTAAATATTCGTAAATTGTGGTTTGGTTTTTAGAAAGATGAAGACTACAGAAATATGGTGGAAGATAAGTGTGTGAGTAAGGAAAGATTGTAATATTGTGGGTTTGTTTGTTCGGAGATCTAACATCTAAGAAGAAGTTGGGGAGAGGCGACAGTGTATTTGATAAAGAGAATATAGGAGATACCTTCTTCTGGGATAAGAGCATTACCGTCTTAATTGTAGACTATTACGACAGATCAAGCCAGAGTGATAAGTGATGAAGAAGATTAGTATGTGAGCCAGAGATGGATAGATTGACTGGGTAACAGTACCACATGAATTATTTTAAAATGAAGATCGGCCAGAGACGGAGCACAGAAAGAGAAGGGAGTACCTGGATTCCTTTTTCTTTATTAGAATGAACCCAAAGAGATCATTCTGGAATGAAAACTAGAAATATAAAAGTTGGTATGTGATGGGTGCATATGTTAGATGGATGAGAGGGAGAGGTGGGGAGGGTTAGGGTACACTGTCATTGATAGAAGTATCTAGCAAGAACTTGAGAAGGAGTGAAGGGGGTCATTATGGTGAGAAGGTCCGAGAATGAGGTAATATTGGTATATATATTGTGCTAGATATTAGGGTGATGAATTAGATTTTTGTGGTAGTAGTATAGGTTTTAATTTGGAGACAAGGAAGGAGAGGATTACTGGCAGAAAGATCATAATAAAAATAAAGATGTATGGAGAACAGTGATTTGAGGAGGGGGAGGGGAGAAAAAGGAGTGGATAGTCTAATATGCTCAGTGAGTGGAAAATAATATAGCGAACAACACCACCACGGGATATTTGGTTGAATAAAAGTAGTGAATGTGATATATATATATATAATATATATATAATATAAATATATATATATATATATATTATTATATTATATTAATATTATATATATATATATTATATATATATATATATATATATATATAATATATTATTATATATTATATAATTTCAGCTTGATTTATTACTAGGGAATCTGATTCTAATGATAAAATAATATTACTCTAAGGCACAGTTGATACAATTAGTAGCGTACATTATTTTATAATATAGGTATATATCTGTTTCGAATCTATTAGATTCTAATCTTCAGTAATAATCAACAAAATTTACAATAAGAAATTGTATAAAAATTGTATAAAAATAATATATAAATTATAATATACATATTTATAATAAACAAAAATAATATAATCAATATAATAAAACAAACAAAAAACTCACCAAAATTCATGAGGACATTTCACAGTAAAAACTAAAATTCCAGAAAAATAACAGAAAGGAAATACAGTTGGTTGATTGGTTATGATTTGAATATAAAACATATATAATAATTGAATCTATAATAAATATATGATAACAAATGAAATATTAAATAATGTATAAATTGACAAGACCATATAAAACTCTCATAAAAATTATTAAAAATATACTAATACAAGTAATATTGATATTTATACATATATAAAACTTAAAAAAATTAAAAGAAAAATTAAAAAACAAATAAAGTTTTAAAAAAATAAAAAATATAAAATATATAAGTAGAGATAATGACAATAACATCATAATAATGACAAAAACAAAAAATTAAAAATATTATATAATATAATAAATTAAAAGTAAATTAATTATTTAAATTAAAAAAATTTAAAAAAAGTAAAAAGTATAAAATAAATAAAATGATAAATAGATATAATTAATAACTATAATTTAAAATAACATATAATATCTTTTTCAAATTATTATTATTATAACTACCACTTATCATTATTACTATTATTACAATAATAATAATAAATTTATAAATTTTATTTATTTTATTTTTTTTTTTTTTTTTTTTTTTTTTTTTTTTTTTTTTTTTTTTTTTTTTTTTTTTTTTTTTTTTTTTTTTTTTTTTTTTTTTTTTTTTTTTTTTTTTTTTTTTTTTGTATTATTTATTTATTTTCTTTTATAAATATATTTTTTTAATAAAAAAAAAATTTTAAATTATTAATTTTTTATTAATTTATTATTATTTTTTTATTAAAAAAAAAAAAAAAAAAAAAAAAAATATACATATACATATATATATAAATATATATTATTTAAAATAAATATATTATTATTAAAATAAAAATAAAAAAAAATTTGTTTTTTTTTAATATTTAGTTTTACTTTTTTCTATATATGTGGTGTACCTTTATATATTTTCTTTTCATAATAGGACTATTTTGTCTTACGATAATTTTACTAACATAAATTAGATGTAATTTATTTTTTTGAGTTATCTCGAGTCTATGTCTTATTTTACATTTTATTAATTTCTGTTACATATTTTTAATATATTAGATGTATTTATTATTTGTATTTTTCATATTACATATATAACTACAACCAATAACTGGTTAATTATTTCTTTTCTGTTATTTTTCTGGAATTTTATTTTTTTACTGTGGAAATGTCCTCATTAATTTTGAGTGCTCGTTTTATTGTTTGTTTTTTTATTAGTTTTATATTTATTTATTTATATTCATCACTTTTAATTTTTGTAAATTTGTTTAATTTTAGCTGAAAACGAATCTAATAGATTCGAAACGTACTATTAAAAATGTTCGCCTTTGCACTGGCCATAATTTTCATCATTATATATATATATAAATAAAAAAAAAAAAAAAAAAAAAAAAAAAAAAAAAAAAAAAAAAAATAAATAAAAAATAAATAACATAAAAATGTTATTTTACTTCTGATAAGATCTCTATAATACCAATATGGTGAGTATGAGACATATTGAGTGTAATGCAGTATGGAATTCTTCTTGATAAGAAGACAAAAATCTATGATCGATGATCTAATAGTCTTGTGAGCGGAAAGCTTTTTTTTTTGAAACTCTCCAATTAAGATAATTTTTTGGAGAAAAAATAACTATGGTGTTTTAAAATTTGATTTTGAACAATATATCATCATTGAATGGATTTTTAAGGTTTATATGGCATATTGTTTGTATTAGCGTTTTCATAATTACAGAGAGGGCTTTAAATCAATTGTTTTTATTTTTTGTTAGATATGTTATGAAACTTCTTCTCAGCATCTGTCGTTGTGACAAAAATAGAAGACAGGTTGATTTAATTAAATAGGTTTATTCAGCAGTCTGAAGTTAGAAACTTTAGTATATTAGAAAATTAGTAGAAAAATCATAATAAAGAAACTACAGAGCTTTAGTAACATATTTTAAAAATTAAATTGTCCAAAGTAAACATTTTAGGAGACATGATAAAACCTGTAGCATTAAAGCCTCTCAAAATTTGTATAAATAAACCTGTATTATTGGTTTAATCAAAATATAAAGAGCATCAGAGATAATAACAGTAATGGTTAAAGTATCATCTTCCAAAGCAATGCTAATTACGATGGAAGCAGCAGCAAATATTTATTTTGTTGGTATGACAAAGCAAAAGAAATGCCGTTTCCATTTTCAGCTTATATATATATATTATATATATATATATATATATATATATATATATATATATATATATATATATATATATATATATATATATATATATATATATATATATATATATATATATATATATATATGTGTGTGTGTGTGTGTGTGAGTTTGTATTTTTTAAATTATACTCATGCGCAATGCAATGATACATTGGTGTTTTGTATTTCAGGAGAGAAAAATGCGAGAAAAGTTCCTCGTGAACTAATTTTCCGGTGGTCAAGAATTTTACCCAAGAAAAAACAAAAGTTAAGGAATTCTTTTGAACTTGATGAAAATTTAAATAACAATGATTCAAATTCATCACTGTTTATCAATGTTCTTAATAATGTGCTTAATAAAAATATATTTAAAAAAAAGTTGTAGTTTTGAATCATTTTTATTTATATAATGTAGTTTTTAGTACAGTATATATATATATATATTATATATATATATATATATATATATATATATATATATATATATATATATATATATATATATATATATATATATATATATATATATATATATATATATATATATATATATATATATATATATATATATATATATATATATATATATATATATATATATATATATATATATATATATATATATATATATATATATATATATATATATATATATATATATATATATATATATTATATATATATATATATATATATATATATATATATATAACAATAAAACATTACTAAGTGCTAACTCCATAGTACGAAAAAAACAACTAGGAGCATTTTCAATCCCATTTAAATCCTAACAGGCTGATAATGACCTCTATGGGTAGAGAATGCCATATACTTCGACTATTTTCTTCAACTTCAATATGATATAATCCAGAAAGAAGATTTAAAGCTGAAAATACTTTAGCTTCACCAAGTTTAGAAAATATATCATGTATGTTACTTAAAGGGATCCTTCCGGTAAGGTAAACTTATTTAGAAATCTGTAGTCTAATACAACACGTACTTACTTGCCATCTTTCTTAGGAATTACTAACATGGTGGATGAGTGAGGACTTGTAGAACTCTATCTGTAGTTCTTAGAAAGACTATCTTTAACCTAATTATCAAAAAATATATTGGGTAACCTATAGGTAGGGGTGTATATTCAATGCAGAAAACTTACATTATCATCATTTAAAGCTATTGCATCTTTGTGCTGAGCAAGAAAATCTAGAATATTTTCTAACTGTGATTCGTCTTGCAAAACAACTAAATCGGATTCTTTCGACGAATTTGAAAGAAGAATTGATCTATATGCTTCTTTAAGCTGAGAATCTGTTAAGCCTATTGAGTTTGATACAGTGTTCACATCAAAAGTAACATCTAATTTATAATTTAAATGATGAGCGTTACAAAGAAGGAAATTTTTATCCAGATTAAGAGAATCATTACTCATGTTAGTACATTGAATTAAAGCAAAAATACCTTTGCTTCTTCTTAGAGTACTACCAAATAAGACACTATAATAGAATTCTTTTCAGAGACTAAAAGTATGTCACTTGAGGGAAAAGTTTTAGCCTATGATTCTAATCTAACTGATAAAACATAAACAGAGTACCATTCAAAAATTTGAGATTCTGATGAGTACAAATTATATTGAAAATCGTCATCAATAAACACTACCAACAAAAGATTGATTTTCATTACTACAATGTGAAAAATGAGCTTCATTAAGATGATCAGAACTTAAATAATTATGATCAAAAGGAGACAAAGACGAATTATTTTGGACACTACAAAAATGACTTAAATTATTATATTGAGTATTTCGTGAACGAATATTTGAATTCAAGTGTACATTCACTTGCAAAGGTATATGAATAAGTTCATTTTCCTTTTCTAAGGTTAACGAGTTTGAATGAAAATTGAGAGATATGGGCAATGACGAAAGAAAATCGGTAACTATTATCATTTGATTATTAAATATCCAACTATCATCAGCAACAGTAAGAGTAATATTAAAAAGATGATTTCCTAACAACATGGTGATTTTTATCTTCCTATAATTGATGATTTCACAATCGGTTATAGCCCGAAGATTTATGTTATTAGGTAAAAGTGAAATATGATTAATGCGATTAATTTTATCATAGACTTCTTTTCGTATTAGTGAAACATTCGATCCACTATCGATCAGTGCAAAGATTGGAAATATAAATTTATTTTGAAGATTTATCTTCACATTCAAGCTAAAAGATTTACCTAACATCTGAGAACAATGTATACAAGTATATCATTGATACCAAAATTAGTTATTTTCAGAAGTTGATACAAAATTATTATTTAGAAATACCTCATGAGAAGGTTCAGAAGAAATATGAGGCAAGGAGTATTCCTTCTGCTTTAATAAAAATTTGCATTATTTTCGTCTAACATATTTGCTTGTGAGTATCTAAAACTAATGAGAAGAATAATTATTAAAAGAATGATTATTATTAAAAGAAACATTGCAACTATCACTATGACAGGATTTTTTAAGAAAGATAAGAGAGTTCCATGATTATTACTATTCCATTTAAAAGAAAAACGATTGAAACTTGCATTTTGAGAATGAGAATTATGCTTACGATGATTCTAATTATTACATGACGAGAAAGATAATTGCCGAGAGTGAGACTGAGGACGAGAAAGTATTGATGCTATTATTTGACTCAACACGTGCAAAATTTACATCATTATGCTGATTAGACATAGGTAAAAGTTCTTTATCTTTATGGAAATAAGACGAAGAAAGAGAATGCATCAAAGATTTCTGCATTTGATTTGCCTAAGTAAAATTTACATTTCTGCTACTAGACTGAACATTAGAAGACTTACATCAAAAAGGTTTACTGCTTTGAGCATTCTTACCTTGGAAGTGTTTCTTAGAATGAAGAGCTTGAGAATGAACATTTTGTGAACTATTATAGCTTTGAAGCATTTTGTACAGAAGAATTATAGTCAATGATATTTATCCTTGACTGAACTTCAGTAGAAAAAGGATTAAAAAGGATTCCACGATATGTAACGACACCTAAAAGTAAAGCCACGAATATGTGCTTAACTACAATAAGAACAATTAGGAGGAAATATTCATTGATTGGAAGCATGAGCTACTGACTCCCAATTCTTACAGAATAACTTAAAATTAGTTTGCTTTCCATGAACAGAATTAAAAGGACTTACATTAGATACTGCAAAATTTAAGTTTGAATATTTTTGATTAGAATGTTTGGTTTCTAAACATTAGGAACAACATTACCTGAATTTAACTGTTTAGCTTAAACTGGATACGATTTTTCACATTCAAAAGATTTAAAAGAAGAAACTATTTTATCTGTATTCAGTCTGAGATTTTCCGTAAATAGATTTGAATTTGTTTTGGCACAAAATTATTCATGTCAAAGTTCTCTTCTCAACTATATCACACTTTTCACACTTTTCACTAAGTTAATTATATTTAAAACAATTGGTAAAACAATAAGTTATTTTCACAAAATAACTCTACGGGAGGCTCAAAAGGTTGGTTTAAAAT
The DNA here is from genome assembly GCA_009176605.1 of Armadillidium nasatum. Taxonomy (NCBI): domain Eukaryota; kingdom Metazoa; phylum Arthropoda; class Malacostraca; order Isopoda; family Armadillidiidae; genus Armadillidium; species Armadillidium nasatum. Next base: position 35,716 of record SEYY01022769.1, on the reverse strand, counting down.
TTGAACGAAGTAGAGTCAAAGTCAATGTTGCCAAACAAGAAAGATTGCCAGATATTATATGGTAATTAATTATAGAATTATTTTTAGATAATTACGGAATATTAAATATAAAAGTTTAAAATATAACCTTTTATATAAATAATATATTTAGGAATATATTCTAAGGAGATATATTTAAGAAAATATATTTAAAAGAAATTGATTTGCTATATTAAAAGAAATATTCAACGACACATTTGTGTGTGTGAGGAAAAAAATCATCAGCTGAATTTATGTAGGTCAATAGGTTGTAATTAATAATATATTTGTTTAGTTTTAAAGAAACTAAAATAATTTAAATTATTTGCTTAATTTAATAATTTAAATTGAAAAGTATAGCAAGGATTGCGGTAGCTATAATTTTTACTCTGACATATAAAAGAAAAAGAGTAATGATAATTATAACTTTTATGATTATTATTATTATTATTATTAAAAGAGGTTGGATGGCAAGCGAAATCATTTTCACGAAGTATTTGACACATTTGTGTATGTTATACGCTCGTGCAGAGGGATTGATTGCATTTTTGAACGCATTGTTCAAAGTAACAAAAAAAATAATTTCTTTCTCGATTGACTCAATGAGAGAAAAAAAAAACATTTTTCGATTGACTTATTGAGAGAGATTTGCAATGAATTTATCAACTGCAATTGTTGTAAAGAATATGTTTATAGGTGAAGGGGAGGGTCCAATTTTTTTGAAAACTTTTTTTATTTTTTTGACCGATTAACCTGAAAATTTCAGTATAGATAGCTTTTTTTTCGCGACGAAAATAGTCAATTTCTAAAGTTTTAACGAGGGATTAATCGTTTAGTATTTGGAGTCAAATGTTAAAAAAAATGAATAGCGGGGTCAAACCACTGGACCACATGAGCTGAAAATTTAATTGAGCAATCTTAGCCCCAATTTCTCGATTCTGTGGGATTTTTGATATCACGTCTAGGAAAAAAGTTATAATCACTCAAATTTTTTTTGGAAAAAATCTTATCCTTCTGGATAAAAAAATTATTTAAAAAACCCCCTACCTACAAATTTTTTTATTTTTGGACATTGCTTAGAGAAAGGATAGACCTACAACTTTTGTTTAGATCATTATTAAATGCTATTTGTTTGAAGAAAGATATAGCCTCTCAAACTTTTAAAATTTTTTTTAAAATTGGTACAAAAATGGATCTTATTTGAAGTAATGAATCTCGGAACAAACGAATCGGATCGAATAACATATGGAGAGGAATTTGTAGCACCATATTCTCTATACAATTACCAAAAATAAGTTATGTAGTTATTGTAGTTCTTTTTTAACAAATATTTTTTACAAAAAGTATTGAAACATTTTGGACTTTTGATAGTTGGTAAGTATTGGGCTAATAACATTTTTTGTATGACTCTGGAGGAAAAGACTGTTAGACGCTTTAGAAGCCAAAAAATTTAGGAACACACCCTCTAAATTTCAGACCAAAAAAATTTTTCATGTGGCTTCACCGTAGATTTGAACATACCTTAAATTTCCGAAATAACTTTCAAACGTTAAATTACTCGTAAAAACGTTAGGAATCTAGTTTTTTCGTCGGGAAAAAATGCTATCTATATTTAAATTTTCAGGAGAATCGGATGTTTTTTTGTTTTTTTTTTAAATTGGACACTCCCCTGAACATATAAATTAATTTAACAAAGTTTGCTTGTTAAATGGTTGTATAAGGAATTGGAATTGTACAAAGTAGTATAAGGTTTTACATGTAATCTGTGTACAGGAAATTTAGTACATTTGTGTGCATTTGTGAACAAAGATTATACATGCAATTTATATATATATATGAATTTTAGTACAATTGTGTACAAAGATTGTACAAGGATAGTACGTTTAAATTTTCGTATATGGATACAAAGGTTTTTAAGGAAGTACAGGTAGTACAGATTATACATTTATTGGTGTACTTATAGGAGAGTACATTGCATGCAAGTTACATGCAATAATTTATTTGTGTACAGGTAAACAGGTATAAGCACAATTAAAGGAAAATTAAGCACATGGGAGTACTGAATGACTGAAAGTGTACTGAATGTTGAAAGTGTACTGAATGACGGAAAGTACAAAAATAAAATACTAAATGAAACAAAGTACTGGCTATTTTGAAAAGGAAAATTATAAAATTTTATTATTATTATTATTATTATTATTATTATTATTATTATTATTATTATTATTATTATTATTATTATTATTATTATTATTATTATTATTATTATTATTATTATTATTATTATTATTATTATTATTATTATTATTATTATTATTATTATTATTATTATTATTATTATTATTATTATTATTATTATTATTACTACTTTTATTACTATTAATAGGAATTGCATATCGACAGGAGGAGATGAAATAGTAATAATAATTTTAGAAGCAGAGGGGTAAAATGATAATAATAATGGAAAGAATGCTACATTTGAGAAAATGTTAAAGCATTGTTTCAACGGTTGATTTGTCCGTTAGAATGTCTGTTTGATTGTCTGTATTTTAATGATATTGAAAAGGGAAAATGAAAAATTTTATTTCAACTTTATATTATATATATATATATATATATATATATATATATATATATATATATATATATATATATATATATATATATATATATATATATATATATATATATATATATATATATATATATATATATAAAACTACATTATATAAATGAAAATGATTCAAAGTACAGCTGTTTTTAAATATACTTTTAATAAACAGATTAGTAAGACCATTGATATAAAGTGATGAATTTGGAACATTGTTATTTTTCATTTTTCTTCAAGTTGAAACGAATTCATTGAATTGTGTTTTTCCTTGGGTAAAATTCTTGACCATTGGAAAACCAATTCACGAGGAACTTCTCTCGCATTTTTCTCTCCTGAAATACAAAGCACCAATGTACCATTGTACAGTCGTGAACAGAAGTTCGTTCCTATTAGGCTGGAAATAAATATTTATATAAAATGGAAATCATGTCATAAAAGCTCTATTTTGAATAAAAAGAAAATAAAAACATTGAGCGGGGCTTAATTGAACTGTGATTGGCTGAATCTGAAATGATCCCTATTTTATATAAATATTTATTTCCAGCTTAATAGGAACGAACTTCTGTTCACGACTGTACATGCTTATAAGTTAAAACATATATACTCGCACAGACATACACACACACGCATATATATATATATATATATATATATATATATATATATATATATATATATATATATATATATATATATATATATATATATATATATATATATATATATATATATATATATATATATATATATATATATATATATATATATATATATATATATATATATATATATATGAATCTAAAATGGAAACAGCATTTCCTTTTTTTTGTCTAGCCTAAAAGATAAACTTATATCTTTGCTTCAGCTGTGGTTAGTACTGATTTGGAAGATAATACTTTATATATTACTGTTATTACCTCTGATGCTCTTTATATTTTGATTAAACAAATAATACAGGTTTATTTATACAAATTTTGAGAGGCTTTAATGCTACAGGTTTTATAATGTATCCTAAAATGCTTATTTTGAATAATGTAATTTTTAAAATATGTTACTTAAGCTCTGTACTTTCTTTATTATGATTTTTTTTTTCCTAATTTACTAATTTGCCGAAGTTACTAACTTCAAACTGCTGAATACACATTTTTAATTAAATAAACCTGTCTACTATTTTTGTCACAACGATAGATGTTGAGAAAAAGCGTCTTAACATATCTAAAAATAAAAAAAACAACTGATTTAAAGCGCTCTCTGTAATTATGATATCGCAAATACAACCAATATGCCATATAAATCTTAAAAATTCATTCACTGATGATATATGGGTCAAAATCATATTTTACAACACCATACTTATGTTTTCTCAAAAAAAATTATCTAAATTGGAAAGTTCCTTTAAAAGCATTACATTCACAAGACTCTTAGATCATCTTTCACAGATACTTGATTTATTTAACCATTACTGTTATTATCTCTAACAATGATTCAAAATAACACTGAATATGACTCGTACTGTCCATATTGGTATAATAGAGGTCGTATCAGAAGTAAAATAAACAATTTTTATGTCATCTGTTATTTTCGAAAATATTTTCTAATATCATTCATATTATATATATATATATATATATATATATATATATATATATATATATATATATATATATATATATATATATATATATATATTATAAAGAGTAGAAGAGACAGAATAAGAAATGAAACATAAGAGAGAGAATATATAGCATTAGAAATAAAATAAAAGGCCCAATATGGTTATCTAGAGGATGGAGGAGGGGAGATGGCGAGAAGATGTTGAGATGGAGACCAGTGGGCAGAAGACCGAGGGGAAGACCTAAGAAGAGGTGGAAGGACGAGGTGGAGGAGGTGTTGGAGATATCGCTTCCCGAATATATATAAGAAGAGAGGGCCAATTCGCTATAGAGATATAGGCTATGACAGGCAGATATGCCTATATGAAGTTATATTATATATATATATATATATATATATATATATATATATATATATATATATATATATATATATATATATATATATATATATATATTTACTTGTAAAATACGAAGCAATAGTTCCTATTATGACAGATATAAAGGTTCCAATCCCAATATAGAGAGTGTAAGAAATCCTATATAAATACAACAGTGGAAAGCTGCATATATATATATATATATATATATATATATATATATATATATATATATATATATATATATATATATATATATATATATATATATATATATATATATATATATATATATATATATATATATATATATATATATATATATATATATATATATATATATATATATATATATATATATATATATATATATAATATATTTATATATGTATGTTAAAAGAACAATTAAATTTAAATGACAACAGTTACCCTCATCTAGATTTCATTTTTGTTTTCATTCTTATAAGGAAAAACCCAGTTCCCAATTCCTGTGCTCATCTGTCTTTTAAAATATTCATAAGGTACTTGTCCAAGTACTTACAATGGTATCACTCTGCGATAATTCTCTGTCAGATGCGATGAGCACAGAGGTAGTTCTTCAAGAAGAGGTATTAATTTCTTATCTTACTCCCCCTCCAGCATTAGATTCCAGAACCAAGCAAATGACCATCCCGTAGAACTATCCCATTTTTTTCATTCTTTCTAAAACCAACCAACAATTATATTTAAAAATTTTTAAACCCATTCATATAGCCACTCTCGGAGAGCATCCCGAGCTCTCATTGTGAGTGGTTCACTTGCCCTGAACTCGTGATGACTTATAGGGCATTGTTTTGTTTGCCTGGCAGGAGGGCATATGATCTTCGTTGGGAAGATCAGCTTTCAAAAACATAACCAAAAAACTTTATTAATGTGTTTTCTTGTATAACAGTTTTATTTCTCCGATTTATTGAACTATTTTATTTCTAATTAAAATATTTTGCTCTATCAACAGATTAAATTTGTTTAAATGATGATGGGATTTAATTTATTCCGAAACGTCGACAAAAGTTCTTAAAACAATTTATTGTAAAACAAAACATATGCTCCAGTTACTTTTCATAATTTTATTGTTTTTAAATTAACTTTAAATAGTGAATTTTTTTTTTTTTTTTTTTTTTACAAAACGCCACCACTCACGGGCAGAGCCCTTTTCAAGGAGGGGGCACACACACAAGGACAAACTCACACAAACACACACACCTAACGCACAGCAATCAGGTGGGCGCAGACGGAAGACTTGAAGAGTGGAAGATTAAATACTGTTGGAAAAATGGAAGATGGTAGAGAATTCCACAGAATAGAGGTGGCTGGAAAGAAGGAGGTACCACAACGGGCTAGCCTGGGATTCCCTACGTCCACACAAAATTGGTGTGAAAGCAGGGCACCCCTCGTGCAACGAGGACGACGCAACGGTGGAGGAATGCGTGAGGCCAATTCCCTCGAGCACCTGCCATTGTAGTACCTGTAGAAAAAAGAGAGCGCGCCAACGTCACGTCGCAGAGACAGAGGGTCAAGAGAGTTTGAAAGTAGGGGAGAGTTTATTAATCTCATAGCTTTTGAATAAGTGTGAATAAATAAGAAAGTAAATATTCTCCATTCAAAATGTTCAGAGCTCTGGAATTTCTTTTCATTATATATATATATATATATATATATATATATATATATATATATATATATATATATATATATATATATATATATATATATATATATATATATATATATATATATATATATATATATATATATATATATATATATATATATATATATATGGTCAGACTTCGGTTTGAGCCAGCTACATATTTTAAAAACTACTGAACGTATGTAAAAAAGGATTATATTTTTACAATCCTTGTCGAATTTTAGGTAGGAAAATTATAAAATATTTGAAAATAAATTTAAAAAAAATGATTTTGTTCGACAATTGATGAACTAACAAACTTAATTTTGGCGCTATACCGAACATTTGTCTACGCCCGTACCCCCCGACCATGAGTGATGATGATATTGTCGACTACTTTTCCTGTCGACGATTTGGGGTATTTCCCCTTTTTTCTAATTTCGAATTTTTTTTTTTAAAAAATGACATTGCCAGACGTACGATTCTTTTCAGCGGTATAAAAAAGTAAAATTTACTTACGTAATATAAATTATTATAAGAATTTATTTTTTATTTCCCAATTTTTTCCTACCTAAAATTCGACAAGGATTCCAAAAATATTAACCTTTTTTACTTACTTTCAGTAGTTTTTTAAATATGTAGGTGGCTCAAACCAAAGTCTGACCTATATATATATATATATATATATATATATATATATATATATATATATATATAATATATATATATTATATATATATATATATATATATATATATATATATATATATATATATATATATATATATATATATATATATATATATATATATATATATATAAAATCGCCTCTGGTGGGTAAAGGTCAGAAGCCTAAGAAATTTCCACTAGAGTTGGAGAAACTCTTAAAATCTGGTCATTAATGGCCGACATGTCCCGATACACGGCTTTTAAATGTGTTCAATTCAAATGAATCGGAAAAACGGATAAAGGGAGTGTGTTCCTGATTTATGTTCCAGATTCGGTTAAGTTTGGTGTAGGAGAGTTGGAAAGAGAAAGAATTAGACTGGGTAGAAAGTCGTGCTACACGTGCAACGTTAGAGTTCAGAAGAGCAGTGTCCGTTGTGATAGCGATAACAGTTTTACGGGCAGAATGAGAATGGGGAGATATGGTAAGAGCAAATGAATTTTGAAAAAGAAAAGCCCTAGACTCCACCATTTCTAGAAGAGCTGTATATGTGGAACCACCCCAGATGTGTGAGGCATACTTCTTACAGGGGCGAACAACACCCCCGAAAAGAGCAAGCAACTGGGATGGCGTAAAAAAATCACGAAAGCGCCTCAATATACCCAACCTCTAAGAATCTTCTTTAGAAGGAGAAGTAATGTGATCTTTCCAAGTAAGATCAAGTAAAAGAAACACCGAGATTATTGAGGACAGATGAATGTCTGAGTCGAGTGGTTTCAAGGAAGAAGTTACAGTTGTGTGAAATGTTGTGTCGAATAGAAAAATGGGGGAATCGAGTCTTTGAAGTATTGAAAACGAACACGTTTTCTCTTCCCAAATTTGAAATACGAGAAAGATCAGAAGTCAGTTACTCCAAGGCAACCTTTCTTGCGTGAATTAACTGCAGTTGGGAAGGCCGTCTTTCAAATTGAAAAGAGAAATGAAGGGTGGAGTTATCAGTATAAGAGAGAATATTTGATGAAATAATAGAGAGAAGGTCATTAATGAAAAGTAGAAAATGAGTTGGGGATAGGATAGATCCTTGAGAAACACCACTATTGATATATTCAAAGGAAGAACGGTGATCGTCTACAGCGGCTGCTATAGAACGAATAGAAAGGAAATCTGAAAAAAAGTCACAAAGAGATGGATAGATTCCGAAAGAGGGAAGATTGGAAATGAAAGCTTTGTGCAAGACTCTATCGAAGGCATTCTATATGTCTAACGCTACAGTGAAAGATTCACCGAAACACTAAAGAGAGGAGAACAAAGAGACAGAAAGAATGGAAAGAAAGTCTCCCGTAAAGCGTTTTTTATGAAGAACATACCGGCGATTAGAGATAAGATTAGAAGTATTGAGAACTTTTCAAGTCTTCCTGTTGAGGTTAGATTCCAAATCTTTTTAAAGAACGGAAGTTAAAGAAATGGGACTATAGTTAAAGGGTTGAGAAGGCTCCCATTTCTTCGGCACAGGCTGAATGTTTGCACGTTTCCAACAAGAAAGGAAGATCAAAGTAGAGAGACAGAGATGAAATAGTTTGCCAAAGCATGGTGAAAGCTCAGAAGCAAAGGTTTTGAGAACCACAGGAGGAATACTATCAGGACCGTACTCTTTCATAGTGATAAATAAGCTCACAGAGAGAAGAAATGACAACTTTAGAATAACTTACAATATAGGGAATAAATGAGTTGGATGGGACTGAAAGAGGAGGAAGAGCTCAGGAATTATCTAAGCATGAATTATAGGTAAAAATTTGAGCGAAGAGCTCAGCTTTAGTAGAAGATAAAACGGGAGTTGTGCCATCGGGAAAACTAAATGAGGAAAAGAGGAAGAAGCAAAGTTAGAGTTCATATTTTTTTCCAAATGCTAAAAAGAGAGAGAGGAAGAGGAACCAGCATGAATATTGCATTTACGATGAAGAGAACAGTTTTTGGTGTCACAGAGAATATATTTTGCATCATCCCGGGATAAAATGTAAGTTGAATGAGTTTCTGGAGTTTGAAGAAGACTTAAATCTCTGAAGGAAGCATCCGCGTTAGGGGTAGCATGAGAACAAGTAGAGTTAAACCAAGTTTTGTTATGTTTACTCAAAGGTAAAGAACCTAGAATGTTGGCCTCCATGCTAAAGTGCAACGCATCGGGTATGCATTCAATCATTACATGGGAAATCTAAGAAGTACAACAGCAAGCCAGATCAGTTAAAAATACCAAAGTGCCAGAAACATCTCTTCTCCAAAGTCTGGAACCGTTTTTGCGGAAGACCTCATGAGACCAGAACAAGAAACTGAGATATGAAGATGATCGGATTAACCCACAGGAAGAAAGAGTTTAACAGCATAAGAAGGATAAGAGGTTACTAAAAGGTCAATTATGTTGGTTTTATCACCAAGACGGTCATGGATACTGGGATGGAGTTGCATCAACTGCTTATGGTTGTTCTGGATAGAAAAGTCGAAACCTATGTTCCCCAGGTGGATCGTAAGAACTAGATGAAAGCAATTAGTGGTAGTGAAAACTGAAATCACCTAAAATGACGATTTCGGATAAAGAAAGAAGAATGTGTTCTATTTTGGAGCTTAAATAGTCAAAGAATTTTTTATCTTCAGTAGAATTAACAGAGATAAATCGACAGAACAAATAAATTTAGTAGTAGAATTGCAAGAGAACTTAAGGCGTAGAAAATTCAGTAGACTCCAAATAAAAGACACGAGAACAAATAACACCGTTGCGCACATATGCACGACTTCCATCTTTGACTGAAAATTGAGAATAGAAGCGAAACAGTAGGAAGTAGCAGAATAAGGTTTGTTATCAGCGAACCCAAGAACCCAATTTTTGGTTAAGAAGAAGAGAAGAGGTTTAGAAGAAGAGATGGTTTTCGACGTATATATATATATATATATATATATATATATATATATATATATATATATATATATATATATATATATATATATATATATATATATATATATATATATATATAATATATATATATATATATATATATATATATATATATATATATATATATATATATATATATATATATATATATATATATATATATATATATATATATATATATATATATATATATATATATATATATATATATATATATTGTAAAAACAAACCTTTCTAATTCCTTTCTATAGAAAGGAAATAGAAAGGCTTAGTCCAATTTCTCATATTTCTCAACAATAATAGTAATTGTAATAATAAAAAGAATAATTTCAGGAACAAGTTTTTAGTATTTATTCTACAACTAATCTCAGTAATTAAAGATATTTATAAGAATAGCTCTATTAATGATAAAAACAATAATAATAAGGATAATATATAATAATAAAAAAAATAATAATAATAATAATAATAATAATAATAATAATAATAATAATAATAATAATAATAATAATAATAATAATAATAATAATAATAATAATATCAATAAGATAAAGGAAATACAAGATCAGATCATAACTGCCAATGCAACTCATGCTTATTTTAATTATTGCAGTTATCACTTTGTTGACCAAGAAAAACCTGTGCTCCCTACATATCGTTTGGAACATGTTACTCAAATTTAATTAAGTAGATGAATTTGGGATAAAGAACTGTTTATGCCTTCCGGAATTTCAATTATCTATCATGAATCTTCTAGCCACTCAGAGGACTGAATTTTTTTGTTTGATTAAAATTGTTAGTGTCAAAGAAATAAAATGTCCTGCACCACACAGATTTGAACTGACCTCATCTAAGCAACCTTCACAATTGAAAGAACTTGCTCTTTCAGAAAATCATGGAGGAGGAAAATCTGAGCCTTCAATATCATTTCAACTCTCTTATAATCCGGAACATAAAAACAGACAGCATCTGAATATGTAATGGAATTAAAAGGCTTTGTCAGGAATCTTAATCTTAATAAACCACAAGAGAAAGCTTTAGAACCTAGACTAAGCAGTGGAATCTTCTAGACCCAATTACCATAGTTTCATTTCATTGAAAAGGGAACAAACTCCTGACATAGTATTGTACAATCCAAAATTACTTGTATGTATGTTCAAGTATTAATTAATGGATTGATGGCTCAATCCTATTTCGAACAAGGCGCTCATGTTTGGAGGTTTTTTTATGTTATCCTCTAAAACAAATCGGAAAGCACAGTGCTGCTAAATATTGGCAACAATAAAACGTCAAAAAGACAATTCATTGTTACCACAGAAATACAAGAATATCCCTTATATCGTCAATATAGAACATACATTCTTAAATTTTTATTCTGTCTGTATTATAAGATTTTGAAATGTTACAGATCTATTGCCATCCAAGCTTTATTTTAGAAAGATTAAAGTGTGTAGCATAATAAAATTTAGTCATAATTTTTTAAGTAAAATATAACAAACCTCCTAAATTCTTCGGATTCTTTACTGTCGTATCTTTCAAGTAAAAATGTGTTCGACGAATCATTGATTGCTAAAGTTTGGCCAATTGTGTCATTACCAATTAACAAATCTGAGCAAAAATCAGTTGACAAAGGAAGTATTTTTGGTGATTTTTCATGTAAAGCAGAACCGGTATACATCCATATTAAAATTAACTGAAAATTAAAATTTGTAAAATAAATAAAATAAATAATGCATTAATCGATATAAATGAAATTCTTGTGATAAATTTATCTAAACTATATAATATATATATAAATATATAATATATATATATATATATATATATATATATATATATATATATATATATATATATATATATATATATATATATATATATATATATATAATATATAATATATATATATATATATATATATATATATATATATATATATTTAATAAATATAAAATAAAATTAAAAAAAAAAAAAAAAAAAAAAAAAAAAAAAAAAATTTAATTAAAATAAAAAATTAAAAAAAAGGTGTTTAAAGTTTATAATAATAAATAAATTTTGAAAAATACATTGTGTTGAATAGAGTTAAGCGATAATAATGTAATAACGACATAAAGATGCCGTATGAATCGACATTTGTTTTCCCGCCTAAAATTAGAGCCTTTTAAGTGTTTCCTGGGAATCTCGAATTTATAACATTTTTCTTATTAAACATTTTTATAATGAATATTTATTAATAACATTTTTTTGGTAATATATGAGTCTGTTAATTTCTCAAATTTTAAGTATTTTGAATAACGAACTTTCTTTGTAAATGTCAATAGTTTTCATTATTAATAAAAAAAAAATTATACATTAATTCTACAGTTTGTAATCAAAGATTTCTAAGAGTAACGTTGTTATCCATTTCTAAGTAAAATTAAGTAAAGAAAATAAAAAGTGAAAAACTAGCTAATTGTTTTCTTGATCCTTCCCAACTCTTTAGAAAGCTTCAGAAGGTATCAAAATAAAAAGTTAATTGATTCACTTTATCCAGTGCTATAACTAGACAGAAGCAGCCGTTTCAAAGAAAGAAGCAGCTGTTGCACCCTAAGAAGCAGCGGTTTCAGAACAAGCGATCGTCTCCACCTTCAAGAGCTGTGAATAGGTAGCTTGCCACTTCTTTTTTTTCCTAGGCAACCTAATACAGTTCAAGAAGACCTTCAGGGGTCAAGAAGAAACTCCTACGCCTCTTCTTTTTAAGGATACCACAGTTTGGCAGCAGCATTTGCCCTTTACTGTGGCTCCTACCTTGAAGTGGCCTTTCCAACGGAGGCTGAGACTGCGAATACCTGAATTCAAGCAGGGTAGAGATCTACAAGCCTGGCTCACAGGTTTCCAGCGATTCGTCCACAAGTTCGTTCTATCAGTTATTCTACCTATCAACGAGACCTCATGAACATATCACTATAAACTGGTGACATGCAGTATATCTATCTAGTTTCACTGGACACCGAAGACTACGTGACCCTTCATCATGGCTTCCAAACAAGAGCACAAAGAAAATAAAGTCATCAAAGCTGCAAGAATGGAGCAGCCCACCTTCTCAGAAACCTCCACTCCTATGTGGTTTCCTGTGCTTAAATCAAAAATATATATTACAAGTACCACGCACTTCCTTTAAAAACGCTGCCTCTGAAGACTTCTCTAGAAACCTTACAAAATACAACAACCTTCCATTCTTCTGGCTCAACTAAAACTACTAACGGACAGCAGTTATACGTCTATTGGAGCTATTGGAGCACTTTTACACCAGATGCTTTATGATCAACTCGTAACTATGGATTTCTACTGCAAAAAAAGTTATCAGAGAGAGTCCAAAATTATTCTAAATCATAAACTCCTCCTTTCTACAATTTCTCCAAACAAAGAATATTCTTCACCCAGTAAATCACATCAACAAAAGGACGACAACATCTTGGCAGACACTCTCTCCTTCATATTTTTCGCTAAAGCTAGATACTATTGATATACTTGACGTTCAATTCCTGATGCACCTCATGTTCCTGAGGTTCCTAATTTCAAGAGTGCACTTTCAAGAAAATGTCACTCCGTGTCTCGGTTGGGAAGTGATATATAGTGAAGTTATCCGTAAATAGATAACTGTTTTATTTAATTAAAGAGTTTCATATCCAAAACCATTTAAAAATAAAAATTAAAAGTGAAGTGTTTTAAGTAAAATCTTTAATTGAATAAGTTTATTTACGAAAAATAAATGATTTAAAAAAGTTTATAAAAATAAAATAAATATCGAAAAATACATTGTGTTGAATAAAGCTAAGTGATAATAATGTAATAACGATATAACAATGCCATATGAATCGACAATTATTTTCCCGCCTAAAATAAAAGCTTTCGAGATTTCGAATGCATAACAATTTTAGTAATTATTTTTGTAATGAATATTTATTAATAATATATTTTTTTTAATATGTGAAAGTCTTTATTAAAATTCCAAATTTTGTATATTTTGTATATTGATCTTTTTATGTAAATATTAACAATTATTCATTATTAATAACAAATTTTTTATATATTAATTCTACAGTTTGTAATCAAAGATTTTCAAGAGTAACGTTGTTAACAATTTTAAATAAAATTAAATAATGAAAATTGAAAAGTGGAAAACTAACTATTTGTTTTCTTGATCCTTCAGAACTTTTGAGATAAGCTTCAGAATGTATTAAAATAAATAGTTAAGTAATTCATTTTATCCAAAACCCATAAGAAGGCAAAAGCAGCCGTTCCAAAGAAAGAAGCAGCAGTTGCTCCCTAAGAACCAGCGGTTCCAAAGCAGAAGCAGAAGTCCTCAAATAAAAGCCAGCTTAACCTTCACAAACTGTGAAAAAAGTAGATTGACATCTACACCTTTGTCCTCGGCTGCATATCAGTAACAAAAAACAATTAATTACTGCTTTCTGAAAACGCCAAGATTTGCCATAGAATTGATCAGAGGTGACATTTCGTCTAGTTTAGGGGCAAGCACTGCCAATGCATTTCTGTTAGGGCCTAGTGTTGGTGTGAAGCAGATAATGTTCGTTAAATTAGGATGAGAGTATGAAGTAATGAAATACTCGGTGAAGGTGTAGAAAAATTACTCTTTATTAGATTTGAGGAAAATTTGACAAAGGCACCTTGATGTACTAAAAAATTGAAGATGAACATGGGGAGAATAAGACGCATGAACACCATTTGACTCTTACAAACGAATAAGACACATGAACACCATTTGACTCTTACAAACGGAGAAGGTGGAACGTATTTAACTCATACGGTCATCCCAGTTAACCCAGTTAAAGGTGCAACTGGTGCTGTTCTAGTGTATTGGAGAAATTCAATAGCCTTGATACAGTTAAAGCTGTTCCCCTTGAAAACAAGAACACCAACACTTGCTGTGAAGGTCTTGTAGCACTTCTGGAAAAGAAAATTGGCTGTTTACTTCATCAAAAGAAGTAGACTTTAAAGATGTTTTAAATATCTTGATGGTTATGCCAAAACTCCTATTGCCTTCAGTGGTCCTATAGGAAAACTCTGAAAACGCAACTACCTTGAACAACAGCAAGTGAAATTTAACGGGCCCATAGATGAGATGAATTTTTCTTCAGAAATTCTGAAAGATCTTAGTTGAGATCAATGTCATCTTGTAGTGTATATATTTGAAATTACTAAAGGCAAGGTAAATTCAGGATTTGCTTCCTGGAAAATTGGACACATAAATCATGCCAGATAGTTGACTTTGGCAATTTGATGTCTACATAGTTGGAGTATCTATAGTTAGTTGGTTGAAATAGGAATAAAACAACAAATTCCATATTCAGCAGCTATATATCTTCAACTTGATTCAGAGGATCAATCAACAGTCTAAAGAAATCCAATACGTCACCTTGAACAACCTAAAGTACAACGTTTTTACCTTCCGTCTGAGAATATGCTGTAATTGATGATGAAATCGAAAAAGGTGAATGTTAGGAAAACTGCATTGGGAAAAATTATATCTATTAGGATAAAATTTTAAATATATTTTAATGTTAGGAATATGTGCTTGTTTTATTAATTCTTAGAATACTTAAAAACTTCTTGTAAATTATTTATTGTATACTAAACCCTAATAAAATAATTATTTTTCATTCAGAATTGGAAAGCCCCCTACAAAAGAGACTTAAGAGTATCCCAGTCATAAACATTGATGAAAACACTGGTCAGAATTAATCAACCTATCTGAAAACACAATCTGTGAGTAAGCTATCACTGAACACTTCCCTACCCAAGTGCTTCAAGAAGCATTGATGAATGGAGAAATGCTGGAGCTGCCGTATCTACCTTCAAAACTGGTGTCTGAAGCTTCCCACACAGTTTATGGATTAGATTCAAGGCACAAAAAATATTTTAGCCAAGACTCTTAACCATAAAATGAGGCTTCCTTTATCTCTAAAGGATATTACCAGGAAAATTATGGCTCTCTTGATATCTAAAATATATTACATTATTGAGAAATTGTATTTCACTTGCCATTAATGAAATTTAACTCCTTTTATGGTTTCATTAATAGAAAGCAATATCCAGATATTAATCAATCCAAATTTTTTTTTTTTTTTAATTTTAGTCTTTCTTCAAAAATTGGAACAGGCTAGATTAATGAAATTTCGTGTCATTAATTATTAAATGCTACTGCTATATATATATATATATATATATATATATATATATATATATATATATATATATATATATATATATATATATATATATATATATATATATATATATATATATATATATATATATATATATATATATATATATATATATATATATATATATATATATATATATATATATATATATATATATATATATATATATATATATATATATATATATATATATATATATATATATATATATAATATATATATATATATATATATATATATATATATATATATATATATATATATATATATATATATATATATATATATATATATATATATATATATATATATATATATATTATATATAGAGGAGAGAGAGAGAGAGAGAGAAGAAAATCAGAAAATGTAACAATCATTCTGGTTATCTGCTGCACACATCTTCTAACAATTTGCAGCAAGTTTCAATTGTAATTTTGTATCTTTCTCTTACTCTCTTTTTATTTCTTCAGTCGGAAGTAATTTTGCATTACAATCTCATAAAGCATAAAAATATATGTTGCAATTCATTTGTAAACTATTCGGAACTATAGAACTATATATCTCCATTTCTCTGAGACTCAGACCTAGCATTATAAATTCTTAAGATGTTATTTTATGCTCTGTGTGTCTGTGTGTATCTGTGTGTTGTGTGTGTGTGTGTGTCTCTCTCTCTCTCAATTACTCTCTGAGCTCAACACTAAGAGAACTTTAAGGATTTAATGGTATCATTCTAATGGTTCTCAAAACTTATATTTTCGAGCTTGCATCTTTCCTTGGAAATCAATTTCGTCTTTGCCTTTAATTAAAATTCAACATTTCTTTCCTCATAAAAATGAACACTCATTTACCTTATACCGAAAAATAAGCATCTATTCTCACCCTAATTTTCCTTCTTTCCCTTTAATTTGTCATTAACCTGGAAGATTTGAACTTCAAATTGTGTCTCGAAAGTTTGGTTACGAAAGGAATGCTCAACTGTTTATTTTCTTTTCCTTCTCTCTCACTTTTCGATTCTATGATAAGCATTTCGGTGAATCCTTTACTATAGAGTTTCACACATAGAAAAATTTGAATATAGGCTAGCACAAAGTTTTGTTATCTAAACTTACCTCTTTCTGAATATATTCTTATATCTGATATATTCTCTCTGATTTCCATTCTGTTCGTTCTCTGCCAGTGATGGCAACTGGACACTGCCCATTATTTTAATCTATCAATAGTTGACCTCCTCATGTTAGTTCCCCAATTCATTTTATACATTTCCGTTAATTAATAATATTCTAAATGTCACTTTGTCTTTTGTCTAATCCTAAGATAATGATTCCACGTTCATTACTTCTACAAAAATGATAGCATTTAGTTTAAAAGACTTCTGATCTTTCCCCTATTTGTATGGTAGTTGTATAAATGAAAATATGATTCCATTAATAAATAGCTCAAGAACTTTCTACTTCACATTACCTTCTAATCTACAACAGGAAAACATTCTCGATTTTCTTTTTTTAGTGATATTTCAAAGAAGGATCACACTGTATCTCTTTAAACGACATTCTAAAAGGTTTTGTTCAGATTTACCCACATAACTTTTCACACCACTAAAGTTGGAGGCTTTGCACAGGCTTATGACTTTCATTTAGCCAAACCCATTCATAAATCTCCTTATGCAATTCTTTTGCTTAAACAGTGATCTTCTGAAATTCTATTTGTAAACCTCTTCCTTATTTTAGAACTCGTGCAGCTCGACTTTTCCTATTGTCTCTCATTTTCAATCCAGCTTGTTAAACCTAGACTATATACATACGTTTCACTTGTAAAATTGGGAACAATCCTTTTCTTTATTAACTCTACCACTTTTTTATTGCGTATTCTCGAAATCCGACTCATGTTGGACATTAATCATTATAAAGGATTGATTTTACCCAACTCTGCTGGAAACTGTTTAATAATTCTAATTTTATGTCACATGAAGCCATATATTAAAGATAAAAAAAAAATGAAAATTATCATCAAAAGTTTATGAAATTTATGACATAATAAAATCCAAATATTTTAATAAAAACTCACATATGAAGTCAACATTCCAATCCAAGCACCTTTTCCATTGCCAAAGGAAACGAAAAATCCCAGAAGATAAACTCCAACTATGGGACCTAAAGAAATTCCTCCCAAAGTTAAAGAGAACTGAATGATGCTCTTTACCTTCGATGCTAAGAAGGCCATTCCAATGAATATGGCTCCATATATAATTACAATATATATATATATATATATATATATATATATATATATATATATATATATATATATATATATATATATATATATATATATATATATATATATATATATATATATATATATATATATATATTCGATATAACAGCAGGAGTTATGCAGTGAATTAGGTAGTCGCCAATACTATTTATGGCTTATTTAAACACAATAATTAAAGGGTTAAAGAAGAGGTGCAAGACCTTGATAGAGTTGTAAAGGGTTAAACCGATGATCTGGCGTGTTCAAGTGAGGATGAACAAACGCTGAGAGAGTTGGTGGTTTGTTTCGCGAAAAAGCTGAGAGAAGCGGGAATGAGAGTGACTGTGAGAAAGACAAAAATTATGATCGTAAGTAGAGAGGAAGAGGAGAGATTAAACATGGTGGTAGAGGGAGAAGAGACTGAAAATGTAAATTGCTACAAGTATCTAGGAGGAGTGTTTACTAGAGAGGGAGGAAACGCTAGAGAGATTACGGGTAGGACTGCGCAGTATGGAAAGGCGGTGGAACTTCGTACCCCATCATTAGATATCAGCAAATGAACAAGTCAGTTAAAGGGATATTTGAGAGCATCTTGCTAACCGATCTCTTGTACGGACATGTGAATTGTAGCACTACAGGGAGAGAGGGGGGGAGGATACAAGCAGCAGAGATGAGGTGTTGAAAGCCATGGTGGGGAAAACCAGAAGAGATAGAATAGGAAATGATAATGTGAGGTCTACCATGCATTGGGTGGATGCTGCTAGACTGAGATCGTGAAGCCATCTGCAAAAGATGCAAATAAAAAAAGGTGGTAAAGAGGAGATGGAGATGGATGCCTGAGGTGATCAGGTCGAGGGGGAGACCGAAAAATAGTTGGAAGGATTCGGTGGAGGACTCTCTGAAAAGACATGAGCTCCCTTCGATGCAGATATTGATGGACGCACGGATGTCGCAGAACAGAGGTCGATGGAGGAAGATTATGGCCCTACTGACAGGACCTTCCTGGGAGCGTATATATATATATATATATATATAATATATATATATATATATATATATATATATATATATATATATATATAATATATATATATATATATATATATATATATATATATATATATATATATATAAATATATACTTACTCAAATTTTATTTAAAAGAGCACATTTCAAAGGATTTTCGGTAGAAAAAATATCCGTATTAATCGTTATAGCTTTCCACGTAATTGACACTACACCACTGAGAGTGGATGAAAATGTACTGAAATATATACATATATATATATATATATATATATATATATATATATATATATATATATATATATATATATATATATATATATATATATATTGTAAAGGTTAACTTTTCTGACATTCGATATATTGAAATATCGATATATGGAATTATCGATATATCAAAACATCGATGTTCGAAACATCGATATATCAGTCCAAATTTTTTGGCATTATTATTATTATTATTATTATTATTATTATTATTATTATTATTATTATTATTATTATTATTATTATTATTATTATTTAGCTTTCATTTAATTTATTCATATTGATATTATTACTACTTCTATTTTCATTATTATTATTATTATTATTATTATTATTATTATTATTATTATTATTATTATTATCATTATTATTATTATTATTATTATAATTATTATTTAGTTTTCTAGCGTACTTAGTTCGACTTATCAAAACCTGAACGACCGAACTTGCCCTTTAATCCCTGCCTAACCTATAGATGGAACGTTGCCGTGAGATACAAGCCTACTGAAATATACAATATAATAATATATATATATATATATATTTTTTTTTTTTTTTTTTTTTATACTCACAACTTTTCCCACAAACGTGGGGTGTTGACTACCACAAGTCACAACTCAACATCATTCATCCCCTCACCAATCTTTTCCATTCATTCCTGTTCTCCGTCAACCGCAAACCCTCCTCCCATCCCAACCCCCTATCCCTCAATAACTCCTTGACCCCACTTACCCAACCTCCCCTAGGTCTCCCCTACTCTTACACCTTCAACTTCCGATATAAACACCTTTTAGCTATTCTCTCATCATTCATCCTACAAACATGCCCAAACCACCTCAACATGTTCTGCTCAGCTCTCTCAACCATACTCCTTCCCCAAGCACATTGCTCCTTTATTCTCGCATTCCTAACTCTATCCCTTCTACTTACACCACATACCGCTCTCAGACCTTTCATTTCGAAAACCTCTACCTTTTTCCTTTTTCTCGCATTTAACTGCCACACCTCACTCCCATACATAACAACCGGAACACAGCATCCCTCAAACATTTTCTTCTTCACTTCTCTTGTCAACCTTCCTCTCTTTCAGATATCCCTCAAACCTCCCAACACCTTCTCCCCTTCCCTTATTCTATACCTAACTTCATCTCCCTCACAAACATCACCCCCCTCAAAATTCACACCCAGATATTTAAAAGAATTAACCCATTCCAATCTTTCCCTCCCCACCTTAATTATCAATTCATCTCCCCCACCTACAACCCTATCTACACTCTCCCCATTTTTCATCCATAACACTTTACTCTTTCCTGCATTCACTCGTAAGCCTAACTCAACACAACATTTTACAAACTCATCCACCAAAACTTTCAAACCCCCTTGTGACTCAGACAAAAGTACAACATCATCCGCATATAATAACACATTCACATTCCATATATCTTGTTGATCCCTCATTCTCACCCCTTTACCCTCTCTTTCCATCATCCTCACCACTTTATCTATAAATAAATTAAATAAACCCGGAGACATAACACAACCCTGTCTCAATCCATTATTCACCTCAAAAAAAGCCGTTTCCATTCTATTATATATATATATATATATATATATATATATATATATATATATATATATATATATATATATATATATATATATATATATATATATATATATATATATATATATATACATGGTAGCTGCTATAGGGGGGGCAAGGCAGGGCCATGGCCCCTCCCCTAGAATTTCAACCTCACAAGAACCTTCCACAATGGAATTTTTTAAAGATCACACAGTTAAGATTATATATATATATATATATATATATATATATATATATATATATATATATATATATATATATATATATATATATATATATATATATATATATGTGTGTGTGTGTGTGTGTGTGTGTGTGTGTGGTGTGTGTGTGTGTGTGTGTGTAATATATAATTATAAAAAAAAAAAAAAAAAAATAAAAAAAAAAATAATAATAATAATAATAATAATAATAATAATATATAATAATAATAATAATAATAATAATAATAATAATATATAATAATATAAAATAATAATAATAAAAATAATAATAATAATAAAATATAAAATAATAATAATAATAATTAATAATAATAATAATAATAAATAATAATAATAATAATAATAATAATATAATAATAATAATAATAATAATAATAATAATAATAATAATAATAATAATAATAATAATAATAATAATAATAATAATAATAATAATAATAATAATAATAATAATAATGATAATAAAAATAATAATAATAATAATAATAATAATAATAATTATAAAAATAATAATATACTGATAATAATAATAATTATAATTATTAATAATAGCAACAGAAGAAAGTAGAAAATTTGTTTACCATTTACTTTTTTATAGAATGAAGATTTCAAAACGTTAATTTTATTCCACCGATAGAATATTGGCAGCGATTAAATATTCACCCAGTTCAGGTTTGATTTTATATTTAGAGTATCATGTAACAGGAACAAATAAGATTTCTATGGTCCTTTCGTATAGTTAATGCTTCTTTTTAGCAGGTCTATTTTTCTTAGTTAAGAATTCGTAAGCTTAGAAATTTGATTTTTCATTTAAACGGAGGTATTAGTTTTGATTTTAGTACTTCTTCGTTTATTTCATATCTGAGGGGTCTTATGTCTTTATTTCTTTTTCTGGCGCGAGTTTTGTTTAGAGAAAAGTCAAAATACTTTACTAACTAAATAATAATAACACAAGTCTGCGACCAAAAAGCTACAAGATATTTTCCAATTGATTCCTATAGATTTTTTGCATGCAAAACACGAAAGAAAAACGTAAAAAAGTTCTATCACGTAAGGTTTTCTGGCAAAAATTGTTTATTTTCTTTGATAATTGAGCAATATTTCATTGAACAAAATATCTTTTGAGTTACCGTTGATTAACATTCTTGTTCATTAATCATTTTTCGAGCCAGAGACCTTCATTGAGAAAAAACTAACTGACCACTTCAAGGCACCCTAACTCCTGGTTAAAAGAATGTAATCAAGGAAAGCCTGGTTGCTCTTGAAAACGATTTCTTACCACCTCTACAACTCAAATCTCTAGCAAAAGATGGAAAATGTTTTAAGCATCTATGTTCTAAGTTCCCAAAACTTTCTGAGTCCAAATTGAAAGAGGGTAATTTTTTGAACCAGACATATGTAAAGTCTTGTCTGATTCCATGTCTCCAGAGTCCATGAATGAAACTGAGATAAAAACGTGACATTCATTTCAAGTCATAGTTGCAAATCCGGATTTCAAAAAGATTGTAGAACGCATGCTAACTGCATTCAAAGCTCAAAGCTGCAGCATAAGCTTGAAAATCTATTTTTACATTCATACATAAAATACTTTCCTGAAAACTTAGGAGATTACAGTGAGGAGCAGGGATGAAAGATTCCACCAAAATGTTATGGAAATGGAGAGACGCTACCAGGAAAGATAGAATATGAATATGATGAGTGATTACTGTTGGATGCTTAAAAAGGAAACTGTGAATACTTGAAAACAAAAGTGCAACAATAGCGGTATGAAAGAGATGAAACAAACGTCCTACAGGCTAACAGAGTAAAATACTTAACATTTGTAAACAACTGTGTTTCATGGATAAAAAATTTAAAAGTGTTTAATTTTATAATAAAATTATACTTTTTTGATTTAGCAGTGTTGATTCATTACAATCCTTTCTTCTGTTGCAAGAAAACTATATGTGATGGTAAAAATTCGAAGTCATTTTCAGATTCAGCACACCAAAAAATATAAAGTTAAAAATAAAAATAAAACCTATGCTGGTTTATTAAAATTTTTTTTGCATACCTGTACAATGAACCAAAATTTCAATGATAAAGTTTTCTGGGAAATACTGAAATATCGAAAATAAACGATATATTTAGTTATAGAGAAAGAGGATGTTGGGAAAATGTCAACTCATTCAAACTGAAGAGGAAAATGTCGACAATGACCAAATCGTTGAGACATTTGAACTGATGAGAAAACATTCGACTGAATTTTTTTTATTGTGACGAACATTTTTCTCGCAACGATTTGGTTCTAAATTCTATCATTTTACATTCAGAAATCTATTTGTCGACATTTTGAATAAGTGATCACGTTTTTAAAGAGTTGTAGAGGCATAAGAAGACTTTGGCATTGTTTTTGAATTTGGACTGTTGAAAATTTGGGCTATTTCCCGTTTTCAAAAACAGTACCTTATATTTATATCCAAAACTGTGCTAAAAATGACAAGAAAAAGATATGATTTTTTTTTATTATTTTTTCACTGCTCTAAAAATTATCAAGTTATATGATACTGAATTAGTTTTATTAATAGATTTCTTTTTTCACTGTTGCAGCCTAAACAATATAATAATAAAGACTGTTTTGGACAAAATTAGAAGAAATAACGTTACTGAAGAAAATATTTTTATAATAGGATTGATTATTATGATTTCTTACGTAGACAGCTACTATAAAATTAAAATTTTTAAATAATCTTGAAAACCACAATATATTTTATCTCTCTTAGTAAAATAAATTCTAAAAAATTACGTAAAATGGCACATAAACATCGAGATATTTGTATCTCGATGTTTATGTGCAATTTTATGCAAATACGAAGTTGGTTTCTTTCCATCTAAATATTTAGGAAAAATTTAGCCGTTTCAAAAATCTTAAGAAAACTAAGAAGATGACTTTATTTTCCAGCAAAAATTAAGGAGTTTTCTCACTAAAGTGACGAATAGAACGCTATTTTTCTCCTACAGTTTTAGAAACAATATTTGGTAAAGAGTGAACGAATAGAAAGCGGCTTAAATAAGTAAAATTATTATTTACTACTTATTATTTTACATTCTTTCAGGTTTGTAAAACAATTAATATCCATAATTATTGTTAACAGGTCCATTTCTTCCCTTAAATTTCTTTCCTCCTTAATTTGTTCTTTTAGGAAAATTTCATTCACATATTTAATAATATTTATCCAATTTTGCCGTAAAATTAAAAAAAAAAAATTCAACTGAAGTTGAGAAACTTATTATTAAGAAGTCTAAGATTAGAAAATAAGTGAATTACAATGCCATTAATAAGACAGTTAAATACTTAATTTGATTTTTTTTAAAAGAATTTTAAAATGTATTTCAATTTACATGAAATAAAATTTTTTAAATATTTAAAGCAAATATTTTTCCTGCTTTTATTTCTTAAAATTTATAATATAGGAAATATATATTGTTAGATGGTAAAATTGCATTTAAAATTGGTTCTTAATATATAATATGACGTTCGATTTTCAATACGAAATTGTTTCTTTTTAAACTTTACATGGTGTATTATAGTTAGGAATGTTTGCTTAAAGCATATAATTTTAATGTTATATTGCCAAGGAGGCTTGAAAACAGTTTTTAGATCTAAATACTAAGAGTCAAAAAATGCCTTGAAAGAATATATAAGTGAGTTTTAGCAAAATAGATTTAGGTAATAAAGTAGATTAGTGCTCGGATAGCATCGACTCCGGAGAACTCCTAAGGCTTTAATTAACTCCGATCACCAAGGTTCCAATCCAAATTTCAAAATTCTGTTTCTGCTCTGAAGCACTCCTTATGCATCCACTCCAGGAACTGACGTGCTCCAGAACAACGTACTGTAAATCTAGGATTTTATTTCGCTCCAGCTCCACCAATCAATAAATTTCTAATTAATTTTCACTCAATTTTGGAGTCAGTTATTTGGTTTTTAAGCAAATATTTATTTTTAACTTGGGATAAATGTAAATTAATATTATGCTCGTATCAAACTATAAAGTGTAAACAAAGAGTAGAACAATGGCGTCTGACAGGAAAGAAATATGGATAATGTATAAACGAAATCACAGATTTCTTTCTCGTTTTCAATTACCTCTGAACACAAATATTTTAATATCAGCTATTTCTGAAAAAAAAATATTTATATTTGCCTCTTTTATATTAATTAATTTTATATTAGTAATTCAATAATTTATTTATATTTTAATTATTATTATTATTATTATTATTATTATTATTATTATTATTATTATTATTATTATTATTATTATTATTATTATTATTATTATTATTATTATTATTATTATTATTATTATTATTATTATTATTATTAATATTATTATTATTTTTTTAATTTTTATTTTTAATTTTTATTTTTATAATTATTATCATTATCAATATTTTTTATTTTTATTTTGATCTTTATTTTTATTTTCATTATTATTTTTGTTATTATTTTTATTACTTATTATTATTATTATTATTATTATTATTATTATTATTATTATTATTATTATTATATTACATAATATAATAATATTTATATATATATATTATATATATATATATATATATATATATATATATATATATATATATATATATATATATATATATATATATATATATTATATATATATATATATTGGCGACAGGCCTAGCAAGCCGGCTATATAAAAAAGAAACTGCTCGAGTTACCAAGGCTACACCTCGGACGAATGAAAATCTAAAATTGACAACATCGGCGTGATAATGGACTACGGAGCCTGGAGGTGTAGCACCCGACAGGCATCAGCCTACCGTATTGGACGGTGATGATGGTGATATGATATGATGATATATATATATATATATATATATATATATATATATATATATATATATATATATATATATATATATATATATATATATATATATATATATATATATATATATATATATATATATATATATATATATATATACCTTAAAGTACTTGCAAGTAAAGTCGCAGAAAATATACCAGGAAGTCCAACAATGTTTAATTTATTCATTATAAAGAAAGAAAGAAGTTGGTTGTAGCTTTCAATTTTTCCTTCGAGAACTGGATCGCAACCCTCGTAAGAAGCGTAGACAACTATTCCTCCAAAGAAGACAATGACATGTAGAATACAAAATCCAAATATGGTGTATATTATAACCCTGCGAAAAGTCAAGATTTAATGCATATTCTTTCATTTTTTGTAATTAAATAACACTTATGTAAGCTTCTTTTTAATTAATTAATTATTATTTAATATAGACTTATTCTACTACTTGTTAAACGTGAATAAATGGAAAAAAATTGATAAAATTAATTATCAAACATTTTAGATATGAAAAAGCAAGTTACTGTAGTCTCAAAATTTGCTTTGAAAATTTTTAAATTTATTTTAATATTTTGTTCTAATTTCTTTGCTCAAAATATTTTGAAAACTTTATTGAACAGAAGTAGGCCTATTCAATACAGAAATGAATAGATGATTTAAATAATAGTACAAGAGTGCCATCTGAGAGCATTTAAAAATTGTAAATGTATACTAAAGAGCAAAATTAACTCATCATCTACACTTTATCAGTTGGGAGGTCCCGAAGAGATAGTACGGTAATGGGAGTGCCTGTGTGTAAATGTTCGGTCCGTACTTTCCCAAATAATGCAGTTTAGCATCAATTTGTTGGGCGTAGGTGCGATATCGAGAAAATACGGTAAAAGGGCAAACCAGCTAAATTCGGTGAGTGACGTGGTAAGAGAAGTAACTTCACGGGTATGCAGAGTATCGAAAGTAATCAGCCTTTAGCGTTTGAGCAAGTAATATAGAGAGGTTGCGGCAGAGTTTAATAACACTGGGAACTGAAGGGTACGGCCAACGCCAACTGGGCAGACGGTACGCGTCTCCCGCACAACCATCGGAATGGTCCCACAGAGGCACGAATTGACACATGCTCGCACCAGGCGGTCTGGCCAAGATAGGCTACGGGCAACAACATCCATAGAGGACAGATATATAGGTTAATGGTAGCTCGCGGTTGACATTCAAAGCCATCCATGCATGTGTGATTATGCCGAACTGCAGGTTGTCCATTCGTAGTTGCCTTGCGGAACATGGATACCTCCCACTGAGGTCGGTAAGATGGACCCAGCTCAAGGAGGAACAAGGAAGAGCAAGGATAGCTTTCGTACAACAGCACCTGCATTGGAGACACCAGGATTAGGCGAGTATGCTATTTACGGACGTATGTCGATTTAACCTGCCCAGCTCCGAAGGACGTTCCAGGGTTTATCAGAGGCGTCATGAGCGCTATGCGGCAAGCACAATGCAAGAGATACTTCCAAGGGGAGGCCACACAAGGTACTGACGGCCAGAGACAGATTGCATGCATATGCGCCCTGCAGGTTTGCATCGAACCCTAATTATATGCTACGATGTCCCAAGGTCCTGGGGGTTCACACGGTGGGGAACCACATTATCCTCTTATATATATATATATATATATATATATATATATATATATATATATATATATATATATATATATATATATATATATATATATATATATATATATATATATATATATATATATATATATATATATATATATATATATATATATATATATATATATATATATATATATATATATATATATATATATAATCATGTGCTGTATATTAACAATGTTGCTACCCCTTATTTACTACTTCAGTATCCAACTATTGACGTTTATTCCAGTGGTGCATTAATTTTGCTCTTCAGTATAAAATTTTACAAATGTTGATAAAACATTTTTTTTTATAGAAACGCCACCACTCACAGGCAGAGCCCTTTTCATGGAGGGGGTACACACAGAGGAAGAAAACTCACTCTAACACACCTAACGCAAATCCCTCAGGTGGGTACAGACGAGTGGAACATTAAATGCAGTAGGAAAAATAGACGATGGTAAAGAGTTCTACAGAACAGAGGTGGCTGGAAAAAAGGAGGCACCCAAGCGAGCTAGCCTGGGGGTTCCCACTTCCACACAAAATTGGTGCGAAAGTAGGGCACCCCTTGTGCAACGAGGACAACGCAACGGTGGAATAGTACAAGAGGTCAATTCCCTCGAGCACCTGCCATTGTAGAACCTTTAGAAAAGAGATAGTGCGCCAACGTCACGTCGCAGAGATAGAGGGTCAAGAGAGTTTGAAAGTAGGGGCAGTTTATTAATCTTTTAGCTTTAGACTCAACCCTATCCAGAAGAGAGGAGGAGCCGGAGCTCCCACAGATGTGAGAACAATACTCCATACAAGGGCGGATAAGACCCTTGTATATTTGGAGTAACAGCACAGAAGGAAAAAATTCTCGCAACCTGAACAAAACTCCCAGCTTCTTAGTGGCCGCTTTAGTAACCATTGTGAAATGAGGTTTCCAAGACAGTTTATTGCTTATGTTTAGACCAAGAATGTTAATGTTATTTACAGGTGAGACGGGAGAGCCGTCGAAAAGGATAGGAAAGTTGGGAGGTGTTTTTGAGAACGAGATGTGAAGAAGTTGAGTTTTTAAAGAGTTGAATTTCACAAGGTTGCTATGACCCCACCGGGAAATCCCATCCAGATCGGCAAGAATAGAATCGGAAAGTTGAAGACGAGAAGCAACTCTAGAAGCAAAAGAGGGAGCAAGATTTGAAATGAGTAGAAGAATGTTGAATTGAGTCGTCAGCATAAAAGTAAATAGAGTTAGAAGTGCAGTTGAGAAGATCGTTAATGAAAAGTAAGAATAAGGTTGGAGATAAAACAGATCCCTGAGGAACACCACAATTGACAGAAAAAGAGGAAGAGGTCGCTCCATCTACAATTGCCGAGATGGAACGATCTGAGAGAAAACTAGACAAGAGTAAGCAAAGGGAAGGAGGAAACCCAAAGGAAGGGAGCTTGGAGAGCAGCGACACATGCCATACCCGGTCAAAAGCCTTGGATATGTCAAGCACCACCACACAAGACTTGCCGAAATCCCTAAGGGCAGAAGACCATAGATCAGTAAGATAGGAGAGTATGTCACCAGTTGACCTCGAGCGTCGAAAGCCATACTGGTGATCTGAGAGAAGAGAATGAGACTCCAAATGATCCAGGAAATGAGAGTTTAGGAGAGTTTCAAAAATTTTAGACTTACTATATTTATTATGATAAAACTTGCGACTTACATTTTAGCATCTTTTAGTGTTTTCACTGATGAAATTCTTTGAACATTAATTTGTGAAGTAGAAAACAGAGACCCATAATAGAATGCGCCAAACGTAATTGTATTGTAAAAATTATGACGTTCGTAGAGACTTGGATTCATGCTGAAATATATGAAAATTCACTATTTTTAAATTGCTCGAAAAATTAATTATGAATTTATTTGTTAAGAACATTTAAAGTGAAAAATGCCGTTTAAATTTTTTGGAAATTAAACGCTGCCAAAAAGCATTACAGTAAACCATCTTTTAAAGATTCATAATAAGTTTTTAAAGCGTATTCGTAAAATATACAGAATTAAATAACAATCAAGCAATTAGCAGTAATTAAAATAAACAAGAAGCTTAGGAAGCTTCCTCAACGATTCATATAACAAAATTTATCTCTCACTCTTCTTTTTAAGAAAAATATGAAAAATTTAATTCAAAAAGCCGCAAGTTAAAACTAGGAAAGAAATAAACTGAAATCAATATTTTTAAATGATCATCTTTAATACATAAAAAGTGGAATAAATTCTTACTTGAAGAATTCGAGTCTCTGTCCTTTTTCAGCAACAGAAAGAACATTTTCCAATCCTCCCGATTGATTAACTCCAGCGATGATGTAAGTAAATAAGCCAATCATCATAGCGACAAATTGAAATGCATCAGTCCATACTACAGCTCGCATGCCTCCTTATATATATATATATATATATATATATATATATATATATATATATATATATATATATATATATATATATATATATATATATATATATATATATATATATATATATATATATATATATATATATATATATATATATATATATATATATATATATATATATATATATATATATATATATATATATATATATATATATATATATATATATATATATATATATATATATATATATATATATATATATATATATATATATATATATATATATATATATATATATATATATATATATATATATATATATATATATATTATAAGAAAATTAATATTTTCAATTATATTACTTGAAACCTTTCTTACTTTGAATTTTCCCGCTTCCCAAACTAACCCAGGAAAAGATACGTTGACTATCCTGCAGTTAGATGACACTTGCATAGAAAGTATATCAAATAACATTTGATCTTGTATGATAATTGTTTAGGCTTACTATTAACCATACTTATCTTAATTTTCAATGTTCAACAACAACATCAAAATACGGATTTACACCTCTTTCATTTAAATGTTTTAACAAATTTACTTAATAGACTTAACATGAATGGTTTAATTAACAAAAATACAGATTTAAACTTCTTAATGACGCCGACTCAATTAGAATTTTATAAATAGATGGACTTAGATTTCTTATTAATACCGATGAAAAACAATTGTATTAAAGTTTCACCTAAAGATGAAAAATGCATAGGAGACCAGCGAAGAACAGGAAAATAATGAGTAGAGTTGTAATTAAAATATTTATATGGGGTGGAAAAGTGCCTCAGACAAATACACTAACGAATGTAATTTAGAAGGAGTGTGCTTGTGAAATATTACTCTATATGTGTATAACCACCCAAGCTGAAAGAAAAATACAATAAATTATAACAATAAAATTTAAATTTAGATTTCGAAATATCTATATGTAATGATAACATAACTGTAAATGAATGATTCAGCTAACAGACTGACTATAGAGAGTTAAAATCTCTGATAATAACAATTTCGCTCGCAAGAGCATTCGCCAAAATTACTGTTTCAAAATAAATAATGTAGTTTTAGTATTTTAACAAACAATTATATTTTACTTAATAATTTTAAGATTTTTAATTTTATTAAAAAAATTTTATAATTTTAAAAATAACTTTATCACACTCCCTAAAGAGAGTTGCAGTTATACTGTAAACCTTACAATAAGTTTATTTTGGATTTTATCAACTTGTCACATATAATGGCACCTTGCCTTTTAGGTCTGTCTACCACCACCTCTGACTTGTCTACATTACTTTCAAGAACAGATTTTATAATTGTGACAGAAGATACCTGAGGAGATGTCTTTTCATGAGATAGTGATATTTTCAAAGGATTCAAATTATTAACTGAATGGTGAGTTTTTTTCACCATTGCTTTATTTTATTTTTACAGATCTTATTTTATTATCATGTTCTATTATTAATTCTAAAACTCTACCAGACATCCAGAATGGACGTTATTTTGCTACAGATTTTATCAAAATCTCATTAACCTTATTTAAATTATCCCAAGAGGATTCATAAAGATCACTCACTGACTCTCTTAGACTTAAAAAATACTCTTTATACCGGAGTTGTTTAAAATAATTGTCTCTTGAGTATCAGGAGTTTTTTCCAAAATAATTTTGGTTAGTTCTCTTCCATACATCTTCTATTTCACCTCTTAAAATTGGTGAAGAGTTACAATTTAAGCGTAAAAAAATTGTGGTAATGATCTCAATATTGCTAAACTATGACCTGTAAGTGATAGGCTTACAATTTATGACATTTTTAATGAATGATAAAGTGGTGAGCATTTCAAAATAAGTGAGCTTTGTTCTACCAATAACTTTATACATGTAATTTTTAAGAGTACGAATCTGTCTTTCATAAAAAGCTCTTGCCCATGATGAATATAATGGGATTTTTACATGCTTAATGTTATTATGTTGCATTTCCTGCTTAAACCCATTAGATTCTAGAGCATTAAATAACAAATTAGCACTTTTATTAAATGTACGAGCATCTTTCTTTTCATACGTTAAAAACACATCCGATTCATCATTCATTTCTTTATAAAATTTACCTTTTTCTTATATTAAAAAAAAAAAGTTATATAAAAATGAACTTAGGAAAGACCGGCATCGTTAATTCAATTTTACCCCATTTAACCTATTAAAATGACCGAACCTCTGTTTGCTTTTGTTTCTCCTCTTTCTGTGAACCCCCTCCCACTCTCCCTATCTCCCTTCCTACCTCTCCCAGCCACTCCTATTCCTCTCTTTCGACACTTTTCTGGGAAAAGATTTTTTTTTTACCCTTTTGGTGTTCGCATGTTTGTTGAGCAATATACAAAATAAAAATAGATCATTGTTACCTTCGTGTAACAAGAGCGTGTTTGTATAATATTTAAGTTTAGGGTTGCGAGAGAAGTGAGCGTGTCGAGGGGCTTGCCTTATATCAGAGATGGCGGTCTTATAAAGGAATATTTATTACTCGACTTTAAAACATTAAAGAATATAAACTAGAGTTTAATATATATATGTATATATATA
Organism: Armadillidium nasatum; assembly: GCA_009176605.1. Classification (NCBI taxonomy): domain Eukaryota; kingdom Metazoa; phylum Arthropoda; class Malacostraca; order Isopoda; family Armadillidiidae; genus Armadillidium; species Armadillidium nasatum. The sequence goes on along the minus strand of SEYY01022769.1, from coordinate 2,653 downwards.
TATTATATATATATATATTATATATATATTATATTATAATATATATATATTATATATATAATAATATTTTTAAATTGTGTGTGTGTGTGTGTGTGTGTGTGTGTGTGTGTGTCTGCGTGTGTCTATGTGTGTGCATGTGAAAGGGTTTACCAT